>JAGKQL010000028.1:2227718-2259910 GCA_018398635.1 Cyprinodon brontotheroides
AGTAGGTCTAACTAAAAAATAACCAGAATATATGTTTAGAGTAAAGATTGACTAGTGTTTACACAAGCACACAATTTCAAATCTACTTTGAGCTTGCTGTGCAAAGAAAATGTAAAATATCATTATAAAGAAACAACAGGAAGTACTGCTAAAACAAACTAAATGTTAAATAATGTAGATATTGGTTTAAAAATTCTTCAGATTTTGGAATTTGGAAGGAATACATAATTCTGAAATTAATCCACAAATCTGGTAAAAATAAAAAGTTGCACTTTTTACTTGAGGAATTTGTTGAATGACTTCATAATTATGAGTTTAACTAGTTGGAAATTAATGCTACACTTCTCTGCTTCCTGTCCTGCTCATAAAGGTAACATAAACCCACCATTAAATTTTTCTACACTATTTGGACTTTAACTTACAAATGTAATATAACAAAGTATGTTTAACAACAAACATGTTAGCATCAAGCCATAGCCATGTCTGTTTTTAGAGACTAGCTCTCTTGTTTTAATGACCTTCTGCTCCTCCATTAATGAGGGGACCCCTCACTCACATAAAAAGTTGCCTAATTCATTTTCCACCATGTGTTGCTGGCCATCTCAAACAACTCACATCTTTAAAAAGTCAGTGAAGCTGAGTGCTCCAATATCTCTGCGCTCATGGTGACCATCTACATTAAGATCCAAAATTCTTAGAAAAAAGTCTGAATTTGAGAAAAAAGTTCGAATTTTGAGATTAAAGTCAGAATTCTGGAGAAAAAAAGTTTTATTCTGAAAAAAAGTCAGAATTCTAACTTTTTTCCATTATTAAAGTGAAATAAAATGTGAAAAATCCCCTTAACTTTTTTTTTTCCAGTGGCCCTAATCCTCTTCCAGTAGTCTTGGGATGATCACTCATCCAATATTTAACTGCTAACTTTCTCTAGGCGTTTGCCACGCTGTAGCCAAAATGTTTTTTTATATATATATATTTTTATATCTCATTTCAGTACAATGCCACCACCAACTAAAAAGGTTGAACAGCAGTAGGACGACTCAGATTTTTTTAAAAGAGAAACGCCAGTGTGAGAAACAGTCACCCAACAACAACTTTGTTGAAATTAGCCCGATCTTGGATGCGTTTTACAAGGATTTTTTATTTTTGCATGGTTTTGATTCACCGAAATGGACAGATGTTATACCTGCCAGCTCCCGATCGTTAGTTAACCACAGGGAGAATTCATCCTACTTTGGCGGCGGCGGTCGCGTCGTGCAGCGGACTGCTGCACTAATTAACCAATCCATTAACTTCTGCATCTTTTTATTTCCTCAAATAAACTGCTGGCTCCTTTTTACACTATAAACAGATTAACACAACATTGACAACTCTGTAGTTTTTCTCTGATCCCGTACTGCAAATTGGAATTAAAGGCGCCATTTCTATCAAAGGTTCTGGACAGACTGGCCACCTGTTCAGGTGGACCCGCACCAGCACCTCCTAACCCCACTAAGGGACAGGGTGTACAGAAAATGGAAGGATGGATGGATTTCTACCAAAGGTTGATAATGCGTTTTTGAACCAGATGCTTCAAAAGCTTCCTGTCCATAATTCTCTTCAACACACTGTCAGCTTCCTCTGTCAGTCAACCTATAAGTGCCATTTTGACCGTGCAAGTTTGACAAATAAAACATATCAAACTTTGCACTTCTGTAGCCTACTGAATTGTTTTTAATCAACTGGAATGTGGGACATTTTCACCAGATGGCATTGTCACGGACACTGGAATATGCCAGGGCTGAAGCCCTTGAAAGACATCTCCTTTGCTTAATAAGGGACCGAGATCATTTTGTTTGGTGGGGCTATGCTCATCATGAACAGATGCATTATGTTAATTTAAATGCATTATTTTTGCAAACACATTTATAAAAGGAATAAAGTAAAAGATTAAATAGCCTTTTTAAGTAAGCGTGCTTAAGACATATGTTTCTGTTGAATATTCTGAGATCTCAGATTTCCGACATGTGTCCCCCCCAATTGTAAACATATTCCTACGCCCTTGCTAGTTAGTTCTTAACAAAGTAACTAAGTTAGTAACCTAGTTACTGCATAATCATAGTAACAAGTTACTGGTAAAAGTACTTATGCAGTTACTTTTTATGATCAAACATGTTGAAGACTGTTAACATGTTTCCTGTTAACATTCATAATAACGCTTTTCCTTTCCTAGCAATATTCAAAATATTGCATATCTTTTAAATGTTTGAAGAAATTTTCAATATTTTTATATCTTTTCTCTTCTTTACAGGAAGGTAGACTCCAGAAGCAGAACATGGAGCTGTTTATTCTATGAAACATCTGGAAAACAGTAACAGGCATACACTAATGTTTGAACAACTATAAACCTTTTTTTTGTGGATTTTAATACTTGTCACATAAAAATGTGTTTATTTCTGATATTTTATCTTAGTATCAGCTTTTCAATTAAATGACGAAACATCAAGATCAACAACAGTCATTATTATACACTTTTTTTTTAAGTAGACATATATTATCAAACATTTAAATTAGATATAAATATATTGCTTTGCTTTGCTTTTCTATTTTTTTCTTTTCAGCCATTTTCATCTTCAAAATCTGTTTTTACCAGGACACTTTTTGTTGTCAGTAGATTTCTTTCATCTGCTACTAATCAGCACCCCAACTCTTTAACCCAATAAAAACAAACTGAATGTATATTTATGCAAAATGAGATTTTATGTAAATAAATTGTGGTGAGGTTGCAGGTCTTTAAGATTTTAACAGAATAATGATAATTTTGTTGTTTACTATGTTTATTGTGACGTGTTACAGTCAGCAGGTAATATGTCGATAAGTGAATGTTTAATGTTTTGTGTTTTACATGCTAACCAAAAATGAATTTAGAAATATTATTAAAAAATGAAAACCAGTTTTTTGTTGTTCCTAATAATTTTTTTATATGTCCCCATTGTTATTTTGTATATTTATATTTATTAAAGAGCTTCAACTCTTTGCAATTGACTTAGACTAAGACAAACTTTGTCATTTTTTGTACACGGAGTGTATGCAAAATGAAATTTCGTTTTATACAGGTCTCAGGACATTTCGCGTTTGTTAAAAAGTGCAGCGCTTGGTAATGTAGCATCAAATGTAAACATAGGGAGAAAAAAAACAAACATGGTGCAAAGAAATGTATTGATATGGTCAGTTTGATGCAGAGACTGTGATATTATTTACAGTTGGGTTTTTTTTCAGCATTCAGCTTTTTTCCAGTTTTTCTCTTTTTTAAATTTTTTGTTCCAACATTCAGCTGCCTGATGGTAGTAGAGAAGAAGCTGTTTTGGAATCTGCTGGACCTGCACTGAATGCTATGAAACCCTCTTTCCATGTGCCATGATCATGTTCTTGAGCTTTCTCCACAGGTTTTCTGTCAAAGAAATGCATCAGTGCACTGCTAGATGTGGCAAGGAGAGGACATTTTCAATAAAAGATGGAAAAGGGTAAACAGTCGTCAATAATCTAACTGTCTTTATTATTAACTGCGTGCGGCTGCTCGTCAGCTGGAGTGGATAAACCGGATCCTCTGTGGAAACAGAAACTCAGGTCATTGAATAAGAATAAATGGCTGGTAACGACTAAGAGCTATGGTCACTGACCTGGTTCAGAGTTCAGTCCCAGAGGGATGTGAGGAATCCGGGAAGGTGATTGTCCTCCGCTTGCGGCAGGTGCCACCCCCTGAGCTTTGTGAGATGAGCAGAGATGAGCGGAGCTGATGCCAAGCAACGCCGGGGAGCAGTTGTGTCCAGAAAGAGAAATCCAACCGAAGTCGTAGCAGAACCTCAGTCTTCTTGAGGTTACATCTCAAAGTGAACATAAATAATAAAGAAAAACAAGTAATCTTTCCCTTTGATAGTTTTATCCCTTATATAAAGCCATAGTTTTTAATTAACAAAGGATCATACTAATGTACAAAAAGGTATAAGTAAGAACAATGGTAGAAAACCATCCATAAATCTATTTATACACTATGGACCTGTAGAGCCATCTTTAGTGGCAGGAGAAAATATGAAACAACTCTAAGAACAAAAAATAAACTGAATAAAAAGACAGAACTGATAAAGATCAGAGAGGCTGCCAGACAAAGACATCAACCTTTAAGTAACTTAAACTAAATCATGTTTGTTTACAGTTTGTAAAAGCAATCTGTCCAGATATCTGAATTAGAGAGTCGAGTTTCAAAATTTAAGACTGCTATGATTAAATCCATTTTCTGTTTCAGAACCACCTCCATTGTATGCTGAAATCAACGATATGAATAAAGCCAAGAAAATGAAGAAAGGTAGAGTCTGCACTTAGATTTATTTCCAATGTACAGTATACTTACTGAAATCATTAGATGTATTGCATTTATTGAATACAGTATTGTTACCAGAACACCCTTTATAGTTCTCCCTTTAGCATATATTTTTAAACAAATGGGTTTTATATTTATGTAATCATTTATATGGTACTAACTGTGTATATAGGCTGTTCAGGTAAGTATGACCTTAGAGATCAGAGTCCTGGTTGTTGATTTACCATTTATATAATTTACATATTTGTATAATTTACATAAATTGTTTCACATAAACTTTTTTCTTTCACAGCCAAAAGGATCCCTGCAGCAACAGAAGAAACTGTTTATTATGAATTAAAATTATGGACAGCTCTGTGATGTAGGCTGCATGCTCTGCTAGTTTGGTCTGCATGGTTGTTCTTTAGTTACAACATTGGAATACAAACTAGGTGAAGAATTGTAATTTTCGATATTCTTAGAAGTTCATTCACAATGTAGTAAAAATAAACTCTTTAGGTCAGATCAACTTTGCCATTGTGCTAAAGTTTCTTGCCTTTAATGTTTATGAGTATGAGTGGTAATTGCACTCACATGATCTAAAAGAAACTGCAAAAGAAAAGTTTGACATTGTATACACAATGCCCTCATTTTTGATATTATGCATTTACAGCATGTCTTTCAGTGTTAAATAAAAATGATGCTATATGGGCAACAGTATTAGAAAAAGCATCTTTAAGATATAAAAGTATGTACATATGCTAATATTGTTTTGCACTCTCGACTTAATATTTTTCCTATTGTTCTTTAAAGTAGTATTTTTTATTGGTCCACACTTCTTTAATGCTGCTCCACTATGAAATCTATAAAGAGAGACTTCACAGATATAATTTACAATTAAAACATCGAAGAGAATCTTTCTTCTTTGAGATTATCAACAATATATTATAAAGGCACAGTCTACAGGTTAAAATACCCTGAGCTCCAATCTTGCAAGTTCTTTGCTAAGAAAATACTAGGTATTATAAAAGCAGTCTGTACATCAATATCCAGCTCTGTTACCAATACTCTCAACAGCTAGAATGAACTCTGTTAAAATGCCTAAATTCTGTGAAGTGAACTGCAAAAGTTTAGAAGAAATTGTTCACCAGCTAAGCCCGTCTTCCTGCTGCCTTTATGTTTCTACTAGTCATTTGATTGAAATCACAAACACATTCGTTATATCAGCTGTTTTCCTCCAGACCTTGAAAACAGCATTTAAAACCATTGTTGAAAGAGAGAAGCCTGGAGAAATTGGTCTTCTTGAAACTCCCCTTCATCAGTAAGATTATTAAAAAAAGTTGTGTTTCAACAGTTAAATGCCCTCTTAACGTCGTAGGGAAACGGCTGGTTGCAGTTCTGAATTCTAATGAGTGGTGCATGACTTTACACGAGTGAATAAAGTGAATTTGACTGGTCCTTTATCAAGAGGGTGGGATTGTTGTGGCGGAATGCTCGTAAGCAGGTTTGATTGTGGCCGGTTTCTTGGAAGCATCTTGCTAACAGTTAGCAACTTAGTGCTAGTAGGTTCCCAATAGGAAGTTACATTGGGACCAAAAGTAGCTATAAATTGGTGACTCGATACTGTGAAGGAACACTATGGACAGTGGACACATGCAAGAGGAGGAAAGTTTTTTGTGTCACAGCTCGTGGATGAGTCTCCTCTGCTCAGTTAGAAGTTCTCTTTTCTGTTTCTGTTGTTCAATGAAAGTAAGTTTTAAGATCATTTGAGGCTAGAACATCATAATTTTAAGCATCACTACATGGGCCATCTTCCAATTTAAAGCGTAATAAAAAAAAATATTCATAAGTTGAGAAGGCCGCGGAAACCAGCGGAGCTCCGAGGGTAACAGCAGCCAGGTCTAGTCCCTGCCAGTCTGCAGCAGCCCTCTCTCGGCATAGCCGTGTGTGAAGGACTGCTGGCTATGGCGATATTTTTGTTTAATTTGACAAAATGTACATTTGATTTGAGTTTATCTGACTGTGTTAATTATTATTTCCCCACTAAATTAAAAAAGTCAGAATTTATTATTATCTAGAGACTTTTAATAGAGGTAGAAAAACAGCTCGAACTATGACATGTGGTATTATACAGTAATAGCTTCTAGCTATTGAATTGAAAGCGTGGTGCACGTGACCAATTATATTATTTTGTAGGAAATGAAAATGTTGAAATGTGAAATAATTTTTAGAAATGGTAAATATTATCTGCTGACAAAAAGTAAGTAAAAGGTTAAAATTATGTCCATCAAAACCATTCAAATGCGCCGCATACTTTGATGACTAAAAACTAAAACGGAATAAAATTTTGAGTTTTCTTTGACCAAAAATAAATAAAAAGACTGTAAATGCTCGACATTTAGTCGACAAAAACTAGACTAAATAAAAAATGGGGACATGTCGACTAAATGCGTGATGCAACCAATGCAATGCTTTCAAAACTGAATAAAATTAAAATTAACACTACACTCCAGTGTGTGCTACATGCTGAAACCATAGGAATGTAGCTCAATGAAAATGGAAGTTTCTTGTATTAAGCTTCCATTTACCATGTACAATATATTAGGTTTGAAATCGTTAGTTATTGAATTTGAGGAACGCAGCGGGCCCAGCCAGTATTTTTTTAGAATTCTAGGGCAGATTTATACATTCAGCAATAATGGAGGATGGAAGTGCCATATTCAATCTTCGAAGAGAAAACTTTAATATTAATATAAAGCAAGAAAAACAAAGGGGGCCACAGATGAGTACTGTTTTTGAAACATGGTGTTTCTATGACAAAAAATATGTGTTGTTTAGGTATTTATTTTTACATTTATATTTATGTCCATTTGTTTGCCGTTTGAAAATGCAAAATGTTCATCAAACTGGTTAAAAGAAACTTTACGGCAGGTGCAGACTTGAGAGAGTAAAAGTGGGATAAGGGGCGCAGGTTTTTGCCGGCGGTTAAAAAAAAATAACTATGTAGTTCTAATTAAATGCTAACCGGCAAACCTTAGAGTGGTTTCGCGTGGTGAGAAGTGAGACTTTCAGCTGCTTTAGACTCACTGATGCTGTTTTACAAAATCACTGCACACTATTGCTCTGATTCATTTTCTGTTGGCTCAGTGCAAACATATCAAAACTACTATTTAGGACTGGAACAGAAATTCTACCATTCACCTTAGTGCTCCCAAAACATTTGCTATTTCAATAACAACTCTTTGCTAAAATAAGAGTAATAAAAACACATTTTATAGAAAGAGCATTTCAGCATAACTGGGACAGGTGGTGTGTAAGTGATTTTGTGAAGTAACTGCTTCTTAAATTTTGTTTAGAAACGATAGGCAAGTATGAAATGGGCCAGAGGTTATTCTAGTTGTTCTGATCTGACCCAGGTTTTTCAGTGTAGAGGGAAGGAACAATTCAAGAGGTAAGGAAGGAGTGAGTAATGGCGGTTATGGTCAGTAGCAACAGCTGGATACAGGAGGTGACCAGAGCATTTAGGATAGAATCAAGCAGGCTGGTAGAGGACTCAGAGCTATGGATTAAGTCAGAAATTTTGGAGATGCTTGTAAAATGAAAGCTAGACAATTACTGAGAGATGGGATGGATTTCAGTAGAAGATACAGAAAATAGTTTGGAGACATATGATGGTGAATTCTGTTAATTTTCTCATAAAAAAATCTGCATTGTACAATTGTAAGAGTTTGAACATAGGACATGAGGGGTTAAAATGTTTTTAAACTGTAAAAACAAAGTCTTTAAGTTACCTTTATTGGAGCAGATAAATCTAGGAAAGTAGTGGGGTTTAGTTAGAGTAATTGATTCCTTATTTTTCTTATATACAAGCTTTGTAGATTTCTTTGTTAATAGTAAAGGCAGTTTTTTTATGGAATTCACCAAATTGACGACATTTAGCTTTCTGAGTTCAGGAATAAAGCAGGGGGCAGAGTGGGACAAAGTAACAGACCAGGTTTTCCTTGGAGCGGTCAGAATGTTATTTATACAATTTACACTACTGTTATACAAAGATAAACTTTGATCCAGGATGGAAGAACTTAGACAACTTTTATCGTCATCCTGTATACAAAGATTGAACACAAAATGAAAATTCATTTTGTAGAGCTTTCATTGCATTACCATTCGTTAAAGTGCAGCAGTGATCAAATGCAAACAGTGTGGGAGAAAAAAAACTGTTGGGATCTGGAGCTGTTCCACCTTTCTCCAGGCACGTGGATCCTCCCACAGGCTGAGCCTCCAGCACACACCTGAGAAACATCTCGTCATTAAGAGGATACCTCCTGTATGCTGCACTAACCAGCCTTCAGACCTTGCCTCAGCGCCCTTGAGTGTTGATCCAGTTTAGTTAACCTGAGCCTAGTATCACCTGAGAATCTTTGTTGTCTCTGATTAAGATTGGATTCTACTACCCCCCTTGTCTCTGCTTTCAGGAATACTGTGTTTTCGCCCGCCCAAGCTCTGGATAGGCTTAAGCACCTGCGGGAGCCTGCCTGCTGGGCAAACCTGAGACTCTTCTCTGGATTCCCATGCAGCTCTGGACTTCAAGGCTGGAAGCAGGTCTGCCCTCCAAGTCCCAAAGTAAAGGCAGCTAAGAAGCGGACTCTGCTGAACTAAACAATCTCTGGACCGAACAGGTCCTCTCTCAAAGCCAAACCCGGACTTATCAAGTGCGTATCCTTCAGAAACTCTCAAACTCAAACTCTTCAGCTCCTAAGCTAACTGAACTGTCATCCCTCACGGGCTCCAGTGGGGCCTGCTTCCCCAGGCCTGAACCACTTCCAGTGTTTATTCCATGTGCTTGTATTCAATAAACATTGTTAAACTTTTCATCTGTCTCCGTGGTGTTCTGCATATTGGGCTTTTCTGAAACCCATCATGACAAAAACACATTGATATGGAAGTTATGAGCAATAAATATATATGGTGTAAATAAGCAGTATTTTGGTTTGGTTTTGTCACTATGATGCAGAGTCATTGGCAAGATTTAGTTTCAAGTCAACAGTTCAGCTGCCTGATAGCAGTCGGGAGTAAACTGTTTCAGAATGTGCTGGACCTGCATCAAATGCTGCAAAGCCTCTTCTCAGAGGGCAGCAGGTAGAACAATACAGGGTGGCGGGGGTGGGGGGTCACTGATGATGTTACAGGCTTGGTGTCAGTTTGTGTGGTCTGTTTTTGTCTTTCTTTTCCTCCTCCACCAGGTGGTGCCCCATCCTTATTGGGTCTCCCTGCACACCTGCAGCTCATGCCTCATTACCTGTGGGCGTTCTTAAGCTGCTGACTGCCACTACCTCGGCGCCAAGAGTGTTTGCCAATGAAGGGTACTCTAGCCATGCTTAGTTTAGCAAAGTCTAACCTGAGTCTTTGTTTTATGCCAATACTGGAGCTCTAGCCATGCTTAGTTTGCAGCAGAGTCTAACCTGAATTTGTGTTTGCCACTTTTCACTTTTAAGCCTCTCGGCAGGAAGTCATGCAACAAACTGGATTTGTTCGGTCCTTCTCTCTCTGGAAGGTTCAACTGAGCTTCTAACTAAGCTGGGGTTCCAAAACAGGAAGTTTGGATACACTTTCCCCAAGAGGTACTGAGCTTCTAACTGAGCTGGGGTTCCAAACAGGAAGTTCGGATCCACTTTCCCCAAGAAGTAATGAGCTTCTTACTGAGCTGGGGGTCCAAACAGGATGTTTTGATCCACTTTACCCAAGAGGTCGTTTGAGCTTCACACCAAGCAAAGGTTTCTTCAGCACTGCAGCCAGTTCAAGTACACGCAGGAAATCAGAGTGGCAGTCAGCTTCTCCATTCACTCCAAACAGGAAGTTTGGATCCACTCCCCAAGAGGTTGTTTGAGCTTCACACCAAGCAAAGGTTTCTTCAGCTCTACAGCCACGTTCAAGTACTGCAGGAAATCTTCTCCATTCACCAAGGAACAACCGCAGTCTGAGTAAACCCAGTCCACTCATCTCCAAGCAAGACACTCTAAGGTAGAATCCTCTCTGTCTGGATTCCATAAAGGACACCTTTAAGCTGGAGAAGTAGGTCTGCAACCTTCAATTCCAAGATTCAAATTTCCCACTGAGCCTGAAATAACCGCAGTGTCTTCCCCTCACCTTTTAGTCCCTGATGAGCAGTGTTCAGAGCAACACTGGACTCACTCCCTAGTGCTCAGAGAAGCACTGGATATATCACCAATACTCTTAATAAATCTGCAAACATCTGCAAACTTTACAATGTGATTGGTGGTGAGCCCGGGGCGCAGATATGTGTCATAGGAGTAAAGAATAGGGGGCTCAGGACGCAGCCCTCAGGGGAGCCTGTGCTCAGGCTGATGACATGTGAGGTGTTTTCTCCAACCCCAAGGTTGGACACCTTCCCAACCATCAGATTGAGGGCTTTTGGTGAGGAAGTCTAGTAGCTAATTGCACAGGGGTGTGAAGAAGCCCAAATGTCCCAGTTTTCCTATCAGGTGCTTTGGTACTTCCAACAAAGTTGTTTAGTACATTTAGGAAGTAAGCCTCTGCTACACAGTGTGTTGCTGTCTGTGATGCGCCTGTATGCCTTGCCACATCCTCCTAGTGTTGCTGGCATTGTGGAAGAGATCCTGGTTTTTCTGGCTGTAGGTTTGCTTCGCTGACCTGATGGCACAGTTTAAGTTTGCTCTCGCTGTCCTCAGTGCCTCTTTGTCAACAGACTTGAAGGCTAATTTCCTAGCTTTTAGTGATTTTTGAACCTGCCCAATCATCCCGGGTGGTTGGTTGGCCTAGAGTAGGCTGACACTGTCATGGTATACACATCAATAATCATCTTGTTGTCATATATAACTACAGCTTTAAACATATTCCAATTAGAGCATTTAAAACAGCCCTGGAGTTCCTCCATGACCACCTCAGTCCACACCCTGACCTGCTTCACTGTAGGTTTTGGGTCAGGTAAGTAGAGGCCTGTATGCAGTAATTAAGGGGTGGTTATACTCCCCGCAGCTGTGTGTTGCAGTGAGCTTGTTGCAGATATTTTTGATTTATGCCCAATATTGAAGCGTGGTGTGGCACCATTCAGCTTACCAGAAGATTATGAATATATTAAATAATACAAGGGTAAAAGCTAGTTATTTGTTATCAGTTGAATGATTATATCTAAGGGTTAGACTCCTGACTCCGACTGTTAAAAATCCAGTTGTGTTTCACCAATATAGTAATTTAGGCTATGGCTCATAGCAACGTTATTAATCACCAATCAAATAAATGTTTCTCTGTTCATTCGGATGCTACTGAAAGAAGAGTGAATTCAGTCTGAGTGATAAATCGTTCACTGTGTAAAAGACCACGGGTTAAAAAAACAACCCCCAAAAAAAAAAAAAAAAAAAAAAAAAAAAAAAATATATATATATATATATATATATATATATATATATATTTATATATATATATTAGGGATGGAACGGTTTATGAAAACCGTCCGAGCCGTTTGTTTCGACTGTCTTGGTTCGATGTTCGATTCTCCTTCTTTCCTGTCGAAAGAAAAAACGGAGGAAGGAGAAAAGATGAAAGAAAGAGGAGATAAAAGGGAGGTAATGATAAAACATTTTCAGTCTGCTTCTTTACCTGCAAAGAGATGTAAAAAGAACAGAACAAACAATGAACATGGTCCGAGAAATACAATAAAGTCACACCTAGATACTGTCGCTGAAGTAGTATTATTTAATCTGACATGTACTCTGTGTTACCTGAAGATAAGAATATGGGCTTTCTGTATGGAAGTGAATCTCTGAGTACCTGGAACCAAGCACCTGTAGTTGTTTGTGAAAGTGCACTTGTGCATGTAAAGTTTATCCAAAGAAAAAATACTCAATAGTGGTTGTGGAGAGCCCAAGAGGTGCCCCCGAGAACACTGAGTACAGCGCCAGGAGACCCAAAGCCCCAGACACCCAAAGGGACCCCAAGAGCGAAGGCACCAAGGAGGGGCCAATCCAGGAAATCCTACCCCCACCAAGGGAGGAGGAGAGACAGCCCCGAGGAAGTCCCCCAGCCACCTCAATGGCAGAGCCCCAAAGAGCTGCGGGGACGAGTCTGCGGGCCGGCCGCCAGCCATCCCGAAGTGTATTCAGCCCTGGGCCCCAGGGAACTGACAACCCAGCCGGCCGGGCACCATGGAGAAGCCGCCAAGAATAAGCCAACAGCCACCCGGGCATCCACCCCCAAACCGAGCCCAGGCCCCAGCCAGAGGAGGGAGAGCAGGATGGGGGACATTGGCTCCGCTCCGATGTGCTTGGGAGAGGGAGCAGTTCAGACCCCAACCTGGGAAAAAAAACTCATAGTCTCTGCGAGTTTGTTATGCCTTCCCACCCTAGTGCCCCCACTCACACCACACAGGCTCTAAAATGAGGCAAAAAAAAAATTATTCACAAATAACACTAATACTCAATAATACCAGGACTAAAGACCCAGCGTCACCGGTGGTAGGTCCCGGGATTATCAGATGACCCATAAGTCAACCTAAAATCCGGATGAGGGGGAGGGGAGCGGTGACACCGCCACACCAACCCATCTCGTTCCTGCTTCTTCACACACAACAATAAACAGTGATAGCCGACAGTGTTCGCAGGCTAGTGTGATGCAATCATGAGAGTCAGCTAGCTATGGTGCATTCAGGAGCATATGGTATTTCATACTTACAAGGAAAGAGAAGGAACAGAACTGAAGTCATACAATAATGTATTTATTCAGAAACATTGTTGTCATGATTTTACTAAGATCTGACCCAAAAGCAGTAAACCAATACAGAGAGACCATGAGAAAAGTTTAACAGGTTTATTGATGAGATAGTGAAGAATCCAGTGTTGCTCTGAACACTGCTCAACCGGAACTGGAAAGTGAGGGGACAACACTGTGGTTAGTTCAGGCTCAGTGGGAAATATGATTCTCGAACTTGAAGAGGAGAAATAGATGGCTGACTCACGTTTCCAGAACAGTGGTTGACTCTTAGACTCCAGTCGGTGTGGAGGTGTTCCAGTGTTTGTCTCTTTCGATGGAGGGCGGACAGGGTTTACCCAGAATGCGGTTGTTTGTAGGTGAACAGAGAAACTGACTGACACCTACATTTCCTGCGATACTTGAATGGGTCGTTGTGGAGATGAATCCCTTGCTCAGTGTGAGACTCAAACGATCTTGTGGAGGGAAGTAGATACAAACCTCCAGTTTGAATCCTCAGCTCAGTTTGTAACTCAGATGATCTTTCCAGGGAGAGAATGTCCGAAAACATCCAGTTTGCAGGATGACTTCCTGCCAAGAGGCAAAGACAAAAAACAAGGTTAAAACTCAGGTTGACAAAAACTCAGTTTGACTCAGCAAAACTCAGCTTGGCTAGAGTACCAGAAACTGGCAAACACTCAGGCGTCGAGGTAGTGGCAGTCAGCAGCTTAAGAGCACTCCGTTAATGAGGTAATCCTCTGGGAGACAAACACAGAAACACAAAACCACACAGACAGGTATCCTAACAATTGTGGGGTTTCTTACAATACTGATTGCTCTATAATTGTATTTCTGTTATTTTTTTGATTATGCACATCTGCTAGCCTTTTATTCTAAAAAATCTATAATATTACAGCAGCAAATTATCAAAGTTTTTCAAAAGCCTGTTTAAAAGCTCCAAATGAGGCTTCAGATCATACAGCGACAATTGTGCTGTCATTGTTTTACAGGGTAGAATTTGCATTTACTAACCCTTGTCCTTTAACTACTGATGGATATACAGGAATACAGTCATACAAGTGTCAACTCCTCTGAGATAGCACGGGGTGCAATTTTTGGCAATTTCTATAATGCTTTTATTTTATTTAAAAATTTAATGTATAACATGCATGCATAAATACCTCATTTTTGTTTCAGTGTTAAATTCTGTTTAAAGTAACAGATCATTAAAAATGTCTCCGAACCTTTACTGGTTAATGGTTTTTCTTAATTCGGACCCCACTGATTTTTGATTGGTTACTCCTGGTTTAATGTTTATAAATATTTATTTCACGTCATGTGCGCCATCCAATGCAGATCATTGCCGCCATCAACATCTAGTGAGAACTAGTGTAATTGGATGAGTCATATAACACAAACTCATTGGTTAGCTAAAGCAAACAATCAGAAGCAAGCAGGTGTTCTTCAAACTATAAACGTGAATTGTCAATGCCATGCTACAATGTCGGATTCAGAAAAAGATGTCGAAATGTCTGAAAGGTCGGACACAGGCGAGAGCGTATCGGAAGATAGAGACGCAGACCAACAAGACCTCCCTCATCCTTGGCCCTGTCAGGATTTGGTTATGGTTCGTTGACCTAAAAGCAGAGGGAGAGAGGCAGAGATGAATATCTTGAGGATTTAATAATGAGAATACTGAAAACAGAGGTAGGTAATCCAAAAATCCAAAAATGAAAACAAAGTCCAAACTAACAGGAAACCAGTAGTCCAAAAATAAAAAATCAAACATGAAAAAAAGTCCAAACAAAACAGAAACCATGTAAGAACATCAAGGGAATCACAATCACACGGAGGTTGGCTCAGAGAGACGGAGTAGGAGGAAGTTTGGCGATGGAACCAGCACTGAAAAAACTGGTATTTATGGGAGGGCGCTCAGAGAGACGGAGTTGGAGGATGTTTGACGAGGAACCAGCCCTGAAGAACTGCACAGAGAAAGTATTTATGGGACACTGAAACAAAGGGAGAGCTAACGAGCAGATTGGGAGCAGGTGAAAATAACCAGAAAATAACCAGAAAACACAACAAAATAAGAATGAAACCACAAAAACTAGAAAAGATGGAACAAGGTAAAACAGAATACACAAAGAAAACATAACAGAACCTAGACAATAGCAGACCCTATCTGAGGTGGGCTGGGCTGGAGCCCTCCTGCACACCTGACTGAAGCCTCATCAGAGACCCGCCCGGGCAGCCGCCAAAAAATCTTCCTTCGTCACCGCGAGTGCTGGACTAAGTTTGAAAGTGCCGCGTTCTTGTCTGAAGCTCTGACGAGCTTAGCCTGTTACTCGCCTGCCTCGCCCTAGAGCCAAACCTGAAGATCTCACTCTGAAATCCATCTGCTCTCAGGGAAAGAGCTGATCAAGCAAACCGAAAGCCAGAAGCTAGACGCCGCAGCCCTGGAGCACCTTGCTGAACCAACAGTTCGACCCAACCGCCCTCCTCTCAAAGGAGAAAGCCTGAACCTCTTCAAGGTATTTCCAGAAACATCGTGAAACTTAACAATTCACCTGTTTAACTGGCTAAATCAAACTATCCGGTCTCTGCAGACGCCAGAGTAACTCCTGCCCGGACCAGCCTCCCGGAATCCAGTCCATGATTATTGTTGTGAAAACTTTCACAAACCCCTCGTTTAACTTATCAGCCCCCAGTGGTGTTCTCAGTATGTGGGTTTAATCCCTAAACCAACCATAACAGACACATAGCTGAATATTGATGAGTTAAACCATGAACTCGGTCAAAGTGATGATGGTGCAGCACTTACTAATCTCCTTTGAAGACAGTTTTAGTTGAAGATGATCCATTTTCTTGTCCATTGATGGGACGTTGGGGAGCAGGATTGAAGAGAGCGCTGTTCTGTAGGGATTTCTTCTCAGCTCTGCTGTTAGCCTGCCTCTGCAGCCGCTTTCACAGCCTTGCACTCCACTTATAATCATGGGCGTAGGTTTGCATAGGGACCACAGGGACAAGTCCCTACAAAAACTTTGGACGGACCTACCTGTCCCTACCAACAATTAGATGTAAATACCATGTTTATAATTTACAATACAGCGTTGTTGCAGCAGTAAAGGAGTTCTGGAATGGGGAATATTGACAGATAAAAACATGTTTTATCTAAAATGGAAAATGTTTATTTATTTTTTTTTTTACAATTTTGCTATAATTCTTGCTCTTAGTTGGTCGCTCTGTGAGCTAAATACATCTTTTTAAGTCTCGATACTCCATGGCCGATCAATCGATTTACTAAGAGCATGTTGACATTATTTCAATAATTGATTAATCCAGTAATTGTTTCAGCCATAAATAAAATACATAGAAATTGGTTAAACTGAGTAACTTTACAGCCTAGATGGTAGGAGAGCATTGTAGAAGTGAAGTTAATATATTAAATGCTCAGTGTCAGTTCATCTTCTAGTTCAGTGCTCATGTAAAAATACAATACATTTATGTTTTTGGCGTTCCTTGAATCTATAATTTTTGTTTTGTTTTAATGATACAAAGAGAACATTTAAAAAGAAAAGAGTGTGTTGTACCTCTATTAACCTCTGCACAATTCTATATCTTCAAAAAAAAAGTATAAATCCACATATAACAGACATATTTAGACTATATTCTGTTAAACAGGCACAGATTTACCTACTGTCTTAGGTAATTTCAAATGCAAACCTTTCAAAAGTGGAAAAAAGTCATTTCCTCATTCATCAGAGCCAGTAAAGATTCAGTCATTGATAAACAGCATCTAGTATTGTGTAGTGCTTATAAAATTTGTATAAATGTAGCAAGAAATGCTGCTTTTCTCTTCAAACAAAAATACACCCTGATTTTCACGTCAAGCATAAAAAAACTAGCATGCATATTTTTGCCAAGGACCAATGACATCTGAACAACAGTCTCCATACCAAAGTTGAAATCAAACCTAAGCCCCTTATGCTTGCTCTTTTTCCGGCGAGCCCTGCTTCATGTGTCTGCTGCTCTGTGTGTGTCTGCTCAAAGCATTTTGAAGCTTTTTAACTGAGGAGCCCGCCGACTGCGGCTCCACATCAGGAACAGGAGAGGCCACCGACAGTGGCTCCACATCTGGAACATGAGAAACCACCGACTGTGGTTTCGCCTCGGGAACTGGGGAGGCCACCGACTGTGGCTCCACCTCAGGAACAGGAGACAACACCGACAGTGGCTCCACCTCAGGAACTGGGGAGGCCACTGACTGTGGCTCCACCTCAGGAACAGGAGACACCGCCGGCTGTGGTTCCACCTCAGGAACAGGAGACACCACCGACTGTGGTTCCACCTCATCAGGAACTGGAGAAACCACTGACTGTGGCTCCACCTCAGGAACAGGGAGACACCGCCGGCTGTGGTTCCACCTCAGGAACAGGAGACACCACCGACTGTGGTTCCACCTCAGGAACTGGAGAAACCACTGACTGTGGCTCCACCTCAGGAACTGGAGAGACCACCGACCGTGGCTCCATCTCAGGAACAGGGGAAACCACGCATGGAGGCACATGTTCAGTCTCTGAGGTGGTTTTGAAGCGTCTGTAGTGGGCTCTTGGCAGTTTGTGGCCCCTGCTGAGAGGCTCTTGGAGGCATATTTTCACCAATTCCGAACTCAGAAGCCAACTTAAGTTTAAGCTCCGGGGTCTCTGGACGGCATAGGGCAGGCTCAGGGGTCTCTGGACGGCACAGGGCAGGCTCAGGGGTCTCTGGACGGCACAGAGCTGACTCAGGGGTCTCTAGACGGCACAGAGCTGACCCAGGGGTCTCTAGACGGCACAGAGCTGATTTAAGGCGACGCCGTTTCTTATGCCTAGGGGTCTTTGGAGCAGAGCTAACAGGTTTGAAGTCTGATTGTGGCAACAAGTTAACAGGTTGGAAGATTAGAGTTCCTGAATGGATTACTGGTTCAGGAGCTAGATAATCAGGCAAGGAAACAGGTCTAGAAACAACGGTGATGGGTTCAGGTGTCTGGTCAGGCTGGCGGGGAACTCTAACTGTTTGACGTGTAACTGGTGGGCCAATTTTGAGTCCTTTAACAGATGGAGCTAAGTGAAGGTCAAGAACACGAGAGCTGAGACTAACCTGGCGCTGAAGGAAACTGGATCTGGTTTGTAGTGCTATATCTAGTCCTATAGCTATCTCTATGAGGTCCTCCAAGTTAGCTGGCTCAACGTAAAATGAAAGCTCGTTTCTGACGGGTTCATTCAGAGCTAAGAGATAAGCGGTCTTGAGCGCAGACTCGTTCCACCCGCAAACGGCTGCTTTTCCCTAGAACTCGGAAGAAAACTCGGCAACGGATCTATTACCCTGTTTAGATTCAAAAAGTCCACTAGAAACACAGGATTTATTTGTGACCTGATTAAAGGTCCTTTCAAACTCCTGGATGAATTTCTCATATGTACAGTTTACTCTAATTTTAGGTGGAAATTTGGTCTCCGCCCATTCAAGGGCTTCACCGGACAGAAAAGAAACGACAAAAGCTATCCTATCCTTATCATAAAGAAAACTAGAATCATGAAATCCAAAAAACAACTGACACTGAAATAGAAATCTCCTGAGCTTACTTGGATTGCCGGAAAATCTCTCAGGCAGAGAAGGGCTGAGTGCAGAAAACGACGGGCTGGGTTCTGACCAGAAAGGAAGATTATTATCTTGACTGGGAAGTGACGTCATTGCCGGTGACCTAGGTCTCCTAGGTCACCGGCAATGACGTCACTTGTGAGTGAATTTGGAGCAGGACGTGCCGCTGACGTGGCGTTAGCATTATCCAAGTAGCTAGCGAGTGTTTGATTCTGCTGTAACTCACGGAGGGTTTGTGTATGTCCATGGATCTGAGTGTCCCGTTCCTCAATCCAACGATGGAGGTGATCTGCTGGGCTTTGTGTTTGGCCGCAGTGTTCTGTCATGATGGGTCTCTGAGTAAAGCCCAAAATGCAGAACACACACGGAAACGGGGTAAAAGTTCAACAGAGTTTATTGTGGTTCACAAGCACACAATAAGGAATCTGATCTGGAACAGGTTCAGGGCTGGTTCACTAAAGTCTTGACTGGGACCGGAGATTGTTGGTTAGCAGAGTTCATGGGAAGCTAAGCGTCTAGCTTCAGGCTTAGCGTGGCAGACCAAAATTTGAGCTTCCAGCTCACTGCAGGAGAACAACAGGGAATATCCACTTAGGATTCCTCAGGCTGAGCTTCCAGCTCATTGCAGCAGAACAACAGGGAACATCCACATAGGATTCTTCAGGGTGAGCTTCCATCTCATTGCAGAGAACAACAGGGAACATCCACATAGGATTCTTCAGGGTGATTCCACATAGGAACCTTCAGATTGGCTCACCAGGGCAGATTAGCAGGTTAAGCTCTCACAGAGCTTCAGGCTTGAGACTGGTTTCCTGTGATTCAGCTCTCCCAGAGCTTCAGACCAGAGACAGGGTTCCAGTGAGGCAGCTCTTCCTGAGCTTCAGACCAGAGACAGGTTTCCAGTGAGGCAGCTCTTCCTGAGCTTCAGACCAGGAGACAGGTTTCCTGTGAGACACAGACAAAGGAGAGATTAGAATCTGATCTCACACTAGAGACAACCAAGATTCAATCTGTAACAGAGGCTCAGGAAGCTAACCAACTAAGATCAACACTGCGGCGTGGAAGCAAGGCCTGGCAGGAGTTTATAAAGGGGAGGTCTCCTGATGAGTAGATGGAAATCAGGTGTGCTGGAAGGTTCCAGCTCCAGAAGACCACGGCGCACTCTGCTGGACACAGAGGGTAATCTCCAGATCCCAACAGTAACTCCAGCCCCAAGGAGAAAATACAAAGAGCAGAAGAGGATCCTCGGTGCCCTCTGGTGGGCAAGCCTGAGGATCCCAACAGATGCCTGTATATCGTGGTGCCCCTTGGGTACCAAAGTATAAGGGTCCAGACTCGGATGTTTTATATGGGGACTGGAAAGAGCAAATACAAGGGTTATTAAATTCTCAAGAAATGGCTGAAGCCCGTAAAGTGGATATTTTAATGGGTGCTTTGAGTGGTGAGGCAAAGCGTGAAGTTGGGGTACTGGAAGAAAAAGATATAGACCAGGTCAAAAAAATCTTTACATTTCTCGACTCCCTATATGGTGACAAAACGCCCATAGCAGTGTTGAGGTCACGTTTTTTTTGTTGCATGCAGAAACCAAACAAGTCTGTAAAGTATTTTACCCAACAACTAAGGGAGTTGTAATGCAGGCTATAGCAGCGCAACCCGAACCATGCACCAGACTGGAAAGAGGAACTCAGAAAGGAAATTATGGATGAAGTCAAAATTCAAATGAGAGATATTGTGAAAGATGTTGTTAATGAAGTTAAACCCCTCCTGCCACAACAAAACCCAGCTAGACTGACGCCAAATGGACGAAGCTTTAAACCAAAGTGATCCAATTACACTAACAGCTGGACCAGGGATGGACAACCCATTTGCCATTGTTGTAAACAAATCGGACATATTGCTAGGTTCTGCCAAAATGTACAGAATTCACAACCTTTAAACTAATAAACCCTGCTGTGGAGGCACAGGCAGTGGGGACAAGTGGCATGTTAGATAAGCAGTGGGCCATTACATCATTTGTTGGACAATGCCCTGTTATAGATGTATGGATGGAAGGAGTTAAAATGACTGGATTGTTGGACACAGGCTCTCAGGTCACTCTTATGCAGCAGCAAGTGATGGATCTGCACTTCCCTGAAATGAATAAAACAGGCACACCCTTGGTATTTGCCTTGAAGGCTGCAAATGGACTCGATATACCATATTCAGGTTATGCTGCTATGGATTTTGAAGTAGAAGGGGTGAAAATACCAGATAAAGGGGTTGTGGTTGTGAAAAATGACTGTTCTTCACATCCTTTATTTATTGGGATGAATGTCATCACTGCATGTTGGAAGGATGTCTTCACACAAAGAAAATCTGCTTTATTCCCTCGGAAGCTAAAATTTCACAGATCATGGAAAGAGGCCTTTGCTGTTTGCCAACAGACTGTTACCAGCAAGCCGGATGGCTTCTTGGGCTTTGTCCGTCCTGCTAGCCGCAGAGCAGTCCGGATACCCCCAAACTGTGAAGTTATGGTTTGGGGCCGGACCTGTAAGAGTGCAGCAGAACATATGGTGTTGGTGGAAGCGTTGTCTGAGGCTGAACCCTGGGGAGTAGCCAGAACCCTGTCAGTAGTCAAGGGGGAAAGGCTCCCCATCAGGGTCTGTAATCCCCACCCATATGAAGTAACCATAGGACGTTATCAGAAACTATGACGGCTGTATCGAGTGGAGGAGTCTGAAGTTCGGGGAGACAATGACCTCAGCCTGACGACGGGACCTGATGGTGTTGTTGAAGTTGGCGTGGTGGAAGCAGCTGGACCTGAGGAGCCTGAAATCCCCAATGAAGAGGTGAGCTAACTAATCAACTCCATAGATCTGACCCCACAGCAGAAAGGAGAGCTTCAGGCCTTGCTTCAGAGATAGCAGAAGGTGTTTGCTGTGAATGAAGAGGAATATGGAAGAAACGACTTGGTCCGACATCAAATCCATACAGGTGATGCACCACCCATAAAACAAAGATATCGCCCCTTACCACCACTGATGTACCAAGTGTTACCAGTTACCTAGTAAACACTTGCTCCAGCCGCGCCATCATCTGAGTGCTGTCCCGCCCCAGGACGACTATATCTTCGAGGTAGACGAGGCACGTTTCCCATTGTAGTCCGACCAGGACTCGGTCCATGAGCCTCTGGAACATGGCGGGTGCATTGCACAGCCCGAAAGTCACTCGAAGAGGCCCTTTTGTGTGCAGAATGCCGCGGCCTTGCGGGCTCTGGGCGTCATCTCCACCTGCCAGTACCCCGACGTCAGGTCCAGGGTGCTGAAGTATCTGGCCGTGGATAGCGTTTCCAGCGTGTCTTGTATGCGAGGCAGGGGGTAGGCTTCTTTGATCGTCCGATCGTTCAGGGGCCTGTAGTCCACGCAGAGTCTGTGAGTTTGGTCTTTCTTTTTCACCATCACAATCGGTGCAGCCCAGCTGCTGTTGCTGGGTCGAGCTAGGCGGGCCTCCAGACTCTGCTGCACCTGCTGATCTGCTGCTGCCTGCTTATCCACGGCCATCCTGCGTGGGGGCTGCTTCACAGGTGGCCCAGGGGGGGTCATGATGTCGTGCTGCACAATGTTGGTTCGGCCAAGGTCCGTGGGGCTGGCAGAGAAGACGTCCCCATAGGACCGCAGCAGGGAGGCCAGCTTATGGCGGTCCACTTGTGACAGGCTAGAGCAGCTCTCAGCGTATAGAGCCTGCAGGTGAGGGGGTACAGAGGCAGAGGTGTGGTTACTGGGTTCGAACATCGGGGCCTCCAACACCTGGGCAGATTGGAGGACTCCTGCCACAGCTCCTCTCTTTAAGGTGACAGGTAATGCACCTGGGTTGAAGACCCTGATGGGGATGCTGGCCGGTGGTTGTGGCTGCACCAAAACATGGGCCACTAAAACATGGTGCCTTTCAACAAAACTTTTGCTGGGGCTTAACATCATGTCTCTCTTAGCAGTATGGCGAAGGTGGGAAGCGCCAGGGACAACATACTCACGCCCCAGCTCCAACACGGTTGTACGTGCCACCCTGACGAGATGAGTCTCAGCCGGATGGCTAAGGCTGAAGCGGGGAACCTTCTCCCCGAAAAGGGTTATCTCCTGGCAGCCATAGTCCAGGCAGGCCTGTGCCTGTTGCAGGAAAGTATGGCCCAAAATAACCTCAGTGCTCTCTATTGTGTCAGCCATGATAAAGTTTACCTGGGTGGTTCTGCTCCCAATCTGCACAGGTAGGATGACTTCTCAGCCAGGCCATCCGGCCCGATGCCCTGCAGGACCTGTGCAATAGATGGCTGAAGTGGGGGCTTAGAGTCTGTGGGGATGGAGTTATAATGGTGGAGGGGTAACACATTCCTCCGTGCTCCAGAATCCAGTAGAGCACGGATTTCCAGTCCATAAATCCATATTCCGATGCACATTTCACCCTCTTCACCTTTGGTGTGGACGACCACTTTGCTTGCATCAGGGGCGGTGTTTAGGCTCACGTTTGTAAAGTGTTGAGGTGGTCGGCGAGGGGAAGGACAGGTTTTCTGTAGGTGTCCTTTGCCAGAGTAGTTGTAGCAGATAATTTCTCCCTTAGACACTCTTTCATAGTTGTTTTTGTTGGGCGCCCCCTGCTGGCGGGTTCTTGGCATCCTCTGTGGCGGCTGACTGGGGATTCTGGGTGCTCCTTCAGCCTGTTGACTTACTGGAAGACAAACAGGTTTATATAAGGTGGCTGCTCGGGCCCGACCCCTCGGACACATCAGCTGAGTTACGGCCCTGGCAGCTCTCCTTGTGGCCTCATACTTGTGTGCAATCTCGTAGGCTCATGCCAGTGTGAGGGGATGCTCTTCCAGGAGTTTCTGGACCACTTCAGCATCCGCTAAAGCATAGGTGAAAATCTCCACACTGATGCAGTCTTGTTCTAGCTCAGTCCGGTTGGCATACACAATGGAGACTTTCTCATAGATGTATTCTCGGAGCTCGTGTAGAGCCTGACCTGGTTTCCGGACCCTCTGTCTCAGCTCGATGCCTATGGCTGCAGCATGCTCAGAGCACGGCCCGTAGGCGGCGTCTATCTCCTCTATTATGCGTTGGTATCTGCAGCGGGTGGATCTGGGATTTTTGTGGATAACTGCACCAGCTGCGCCGGACAGGCTGAATTGTAGCTGAACAGCCATAGTCTTTTTAGTCCAGTGATTAGCTCTAGCGCAGCTTTCAAACTGATAAAGTCTTTCCAAGAACCTGATCCATCAAACTGGCCAGGCCACAGTGTGGGGATCCGCTCCTTCTTATCCTGTTGTTCCCCATCACTGCTGTCATCACAGTCACTATAAATCACTTCTCGTGAGGGACGGTGGTGTGATGCAGGAAAAGCTTCCCTCGGGCCAGATTGGCCCACTTTATACAACATATCCACTCTATTAGGAAGCACTGCATGGTGTGGTGACATGGGATTATGGCACTGTGCTGCCACTGCACTGTTGGCTCGAGCAGGCTGAGTCTCATATGGTGTTAAACATGGGGCAGTTTGTCGGATGGGCAGCGAAGCAGGAGCAGCTGGGGTATTTACGGTGCAACAATGACAGTTTATGGGGGTGAAAAGGGTGGTTAACTGGGGCCCAGCAGCATTAACAGTCTGTATATAACCATCCCCTGTGCTATTCGGTGCATCACCAAATGGGGTAGATGTGGCATAATAAGCACCATCACATTTTCGCTGAGGGGGGTAAGTAAACTCACCACTGGCTGCTGTTTGTTGTGTTAGGAAGGGGTTGGCGTTTGGAGATGGGGGGGTGAACTGCCGGGCCGCCACGCGCTGCGGAGTCGGGGCACAGCTTGTCGGAGCACCCGCTGCTAGCGTTAGCACCATGCTAGTCAGAAAATGGTTGGTGTTTTGTCCATACAAGCACCCATCTCCCCATCTCGTACAGTCTCTCTTATATCTTACAAGAAAAGGGTTTGTGTTTCCTCCACAAAATTGTCCGTGTCCGGTAGCCCCCATGTTGCTAGCTGGCCGCTAGCTGCTAGCTTTCCTCTGTTTTCCTCTGCAGAAACTCCAGCCGTCTTAGCAGCAATAGATCCCGGGTGAGCCCCCAGTGTTACCTTCCCAGCTCTATGGCTCCTCTCCGTGGTTCGGAACCGCTGGTTAATAAAGCTAAGACTGGTCCAAACTTACCTTGGCTCGTTGCAGCCAGTAACTAGCCGTCCGGGTTTATTGCACACACACACAGAGGAGCAGGGGCGGAGTAGTAGAATTCACGGACCGGCTTTATTCAGCACTATTCCTCATTACAAACAGCAGTACTTTTATGGCTGTGGAGCCGAACTTATTCTCACAAACTGCTTTACTTCTAACAGCTGCTGAACAGGGATTATTTCCCACACGCAGAGAAAACCAAAACATACATGTACGTGCTGGCTACGTCACCCCCTTCTTGCCACCCCCCCACCCCCACGAGGCCACCTCCTTAAAGGGGAATTCTCAGGCCGGTAACACAAGATATTAAGACACTTCTGGCAGAATGTTGGAAAAGGGTGTTTTGTCCCTGGATTTGCTAAATTAGCTCAACCTTAAATGCTCTTTTAAAGGGTAGTGCCAAACAGAGATCAAACATGCAGATTCAGTAGTCTACAGAATGTCAAGAAGCATTTGAACATCTCAAACATGCTCTTGTTGAACCCCCTGTTTTGGCCTATGCAGATTTTTCTAAGCCTTTCGTGCTTTACACTGATGCCAGTAACCAAGGCTTGGGTGCTGTGCTGGCCAACGTACAAGATGACAAGGAATATGTGATCGCATATGCCAGCCAGAGTCTGCACCCTACAGAACAGAATGATAAGAACTACAGCTCCTTTAAATTAGAACTTCTAGCCCTTAAGTGGGCCATTACAGAGAAGTTCAAAGATTACTTGATGGGGGCCAAGTTTGTTGTATTTACAGACAACAATTCAGTTGCTCACCAACAAAGTGCCAAACTTGGGGCAACAGAGCAACGTTGGGAGGCACAGCTGGCTGCCTTTGATTTTGAGGTAAAGTACAGGGCTGGGAGAGAAAATGTTAATGCTGATGCCCTCTCCAGGTTTCCAGCTGATTGTCAGGCAGCTCATTTAACCACTAAGACTGTCCCCCCAGGTGACTCACTGGACCATTTGGCTCATATAGACGACTGGAAGACTGCCCAAGAGAAGGATGCTGATCTCCAGATGCTGAGAATCTTTCTAGAACAAGGCACCCACCCTGATGTATGAGCAAGGAAATTACTGCCGCAACCAGTACAGAAGTGGCTAAAACAATGGAAGAGACTTCAACTCCGTGAAGGGGTGCTGTGTAGAGAGGTAATGGACTCCAAGACACATGAAACTGTATTTCAAATCCTTTGTCCTAGAGAGAGGCGAAAGGAGGTGTGGAGGAAGTACCACAAGGCCACCGCTCATGCAGAAGTGGAGAAGACTTTGTCTAGGATACACTGATTATTTTTTTGGCCAAGTATGGAGGGGGAGGTCCATGAATTCCAACTGCGTTGTGCTGTTTGTAGCCTGCGATCTAGAGATGGGCAGAGAGCCCCTTTGCATCCCATTGCAGTGTCCTATCCCCTTGAGGTTGTAGCTCTGGACTTTCTCACATTGGGGAGGCCTACAGAAAGATGTAAGAATATTCTGGTCATGACAGATCTTTTTACACGCTATGCATGGGCAGTCCCCACAAAAGATCAGACAGCTCAGACTGCAGTACATGCCCTATGGGCTAATGTCATTCAGACATTTGGTTGCCCTGCTAGGCTACACTCAGATAGAGGAGCTAGCTTTGAGTCTGCCTTGATGTATCAGTAATGCAAGTGTTATGGCAACACAAAAAGTAGAACCACTCCATATCATCCTGCTGGTAATGGTGGTGTCAAGCGATCAAACCAGACACTCCTACACATGTTGCGTTTTCTTGAAGCAGAGAAACAGCAGCGGTGGCCCGAATTTTTACCTGAGCTTTTACAGGCATATAATAACACTGTTCATGGAGCCACAGGGTATGCTCCATCATACATAATGTTTGGGAGACATCTGAGACAGCCAGTGGATGTAAACCTGGGTGTTGGGCAGGAACCCCTATACCATGACCTGGATGGTTGGGTTAGGGACCACCATCAAAAGTTAACTTTTGCCTATGAAACAGCTAAGAAGAATATGAGTGCAGCAGCTACCAAAGCAAGAGGGTTTATGATAAAAGGTTACAAGCCCTGCCGTTAACACCAGGAGAGAGGGTATGGATAAAGGACAGGAATAGGGAGGGACGAGGGAAGCTGCATCCAGGCTGGGGTTTAGAACCATATGTTGTAGTGTAACATGTTGGTGACACAGGTGGGGTATACAAGGTACAGCAAGAAAAGGGAGGGGGAGAGAAAGTCCTCCATCGGAAGGCTTTAAAGCTATGCATCACCCCTGCAGCAGACAATGATCTACCTGTAGTCGAGGTTAATCCTGAGGTACAGATGACAATCGAACCTCCATTTTATTGTTTTATGCCCACTGTTCCAGACATGCAGCCTGAAGGAGTACCAGAGCAGCGACACTCAGCAAGGTCAAACATTAGGCAGCCTCCTGCACGTTATACATTGTCCAAATGATGTGTCAGGGACTGTCACAGTTAAAATATGGGGGGATGTCACACAGTGGAAATTCGTTTTATTTTGATAGTGTGATTATGTAAATATGTGCATGATTTCTCTTGTTTTATTGCATGGTTTTATTGTTGTGTTGTTTTGATCCACTGTGGACTCTGAGGACAAATTACCTGATTATGGACACCTGTGGAGTTGTGGGTGTGCCTGGAAGCAGCCTAGCAGCTGTTTCACAGACCTTCCAAAGGAAGCAGGCAGAACACTTAAAGGGTGAAGAACTCACTGCAGGAGGGGGAGAAGCAGGCCATAACAGCCAGGCGTGGTGGGAGGAAAGGCTAAGCAACCGCCAGGTATAACCATACTGATTGGCACAACGTGGATCATCTCTGCAGCAGGAAGAGAGTGCAGTGGAAAACAAGGCGTTGGATTGGCACCAGGGCAGAGGTGAAACTCTGCCTGCATCTGTGAGTAACCATTTTCCACTGACATATACAGGGTTTTGTCACATCGTGAGGGTTGCAGCGAAGACCAGTTGGTTCTACAAACAGCGCTTCTGGCCAGCATGTGCTTATATTTGCAGAAGTCCAATGGCGAGTGGGAGGCGCTTGGGCGGACAACAGCAAGGACGCGGTGTGGCTGGACCAACCTCGAGACGGCTGTGGGGTGAAACTAAGCAAATGACTTCCTTTGTGGACTCTGCTGCTGTGATGAAAATTAAGGACACTATTACCCTGGACTGAAGGCCTCCCATTTTTAGTGTTTTTTATTGATTTTAGATTACTTAAAGAAAACTTTTTGCTGTATTTTTAGCTTCTTAAGAAACTGGTTTTTATGAGAATAAAAAAAAACATTGCATTCTAACCTGATCTGTCCTGTTCCCTGGGTTCTGACTCATTAGCTCCCTCTAATTGTTTAAGAACCTATTGTAGCACTAAGCAAGCAACTTAGTGATTACAGTTACACCTTTGGAGAGGAAAACTTCCTCTTTTTAAGAGGAAGAAACCTCTAGCAGACTCAGGCTCAAAACAAATCTTCATGGGAAATGCGGCTGTTACACCAAAAATATTTTTTTAAACCAGTCAGCACCTAACAAAGCAAGGGACCGATTCAAATAATAAAAAATGCTTAACGTGTTGATGCCACATGGGAGGTGAAAGGACGGATTAGGACCAATTCTGTTGTGAGTAGTTGTTTCGTTGGCGGCGTCACGCCAACGGGTCATGGCCTTTTGTCCACCTAGGCCACTCTGGGAAACTAAGAGTCATTCTAATACAGCAGAGATGATATCGTAGACCTTGAACTTCTGGGAAACCTATGCAGCTTTGAAGAGATCTGCTCATGATGCTCTCAGCTCAGCGGGGGGTGTTCCTGCAGCCCACAGCTCAGATTGAGTTTGCACCACATATAGCGTCATATCCAGCCAGAATTTCAGGTCTCTCGGTTGCATCCAGACCAAGGCTCAAAGAAAGAGAGAGAAAAAGATTTTCCTTAGTGGATGTAAATGTGACAAGGACGCATGGTTCAGGATGTGATGTCAGAGGGACAGGCTGCATCAAAACAGTCATTAGTAGGTATTGCTCTATAACACGTCCGTCCGTCCGTCCGTCCGTCCATCCATCCATCCATCCATCCATCCATCCAGTATACCTTCTTATCCTTCCAGATTGTAGCAGGCCTGGTTTATATTTTTAGCATTCATTAGCTTGATGCAGGCTTTCCTGATCAGGTTCCAACAATAAAGGCAGGAATAGGCAAACTTTAGAGGCTAAATTGGTGACGTAGTTCTTCTAAATCCACAGCACATTTCAAAATAAATGTTACTTCACCCCAATTAATGATCTCATAGAGGCTTTTTGTCCCCCTCATAGGTTTGCTGGTTTTTTCAGTTTTAAAATGAGGAAGTAGCATTTAAAGCTAAATGTATGTTACTTCTCTGGAAACATATTTTACTAAAAGTAAAATGGCAAGAATGGTAATTAGAGATATAAAATGTTGCCTTGGAAAGATCATCCAATTTCCTGTAAATAAAAGGCTGCACTTTTAAAAAAATGTAATTGTCCAGAGAGCTGATCTAAACGACATTTCTTTTTTTTTTGTGAAGTCTAAACTTAGCATCTTTCACAATGTTTGACACTTCTTATCTACTTCCTAACAGTGTAGCTGCTATCTAAATGTGGTGACTGTGTTAGTTTATATGGAGCTAGAAAAGTCTCAGTTTTCACAAATTCATACATGTGAATCACCAAAGCACAGCGCGAGGAACACACATTTTGTTCTACTATATGTAGTGAGGACCATGTGTCGACTCCCATTGATTTTCAGTCATTTTCAACCCTTTCTATGCACTAATCCTAAACCTAACCCAATTGACACCTTAGCCCTTAACCTAACCGTTAGCAAAATAGCCTGTGAGGACCAGTAAAATGTCCTCACTTTGCAGCAACTGGTCTTCAATCTGATGGTGAAATTGAAAAAAAATGGTCCTCACTCTGATGGCTAGCCAGGTACACACAATAAGATCCACACATTAACATGCTGATTCAAACAAGCATACAAAAATTACATATTCACAAAGCAAGAGTCACAAAAGTGTCTTATAAATATCTTTATTCATAAACTACTATTGGTCTTTGAACTTGACATGAATGAATAAGATAATTCCAATGTTGCAGCCAAATGCAAAAATGTTTACCACATGGGCAATGATTTTCTTTATATGGTAGAGTAGGAAGTCACTGCAGCACACAGAAAGCAGAAGAGACTGACCACATACCCCATACCATATATTGATGCTATATCCTATATTAGTTTTTCATGTTTTGTTTAGTTTTTTTATTAAATGATCTACTTTGGTTACTTTTTTTCTTGTTTTTTAAAGATATATTTTATAGGATGATATTAAATACTCAAATGGTCCTCTGTCAGATGGCCTGGCTCAGCCTCAGAGGTCAGTCTCTTGCAGATATGGGGCGGGTCTAAACTCTGTACGTCTTCATGCAACAGCAGGAAAGAAAATAAAGAAGTGGTATGGAAGAGCTCAGATAAATTGTTAGGATAACAGACAACTGTGGATTGTTTTAAGTCCATAGACGGATACTTGCAGCAAGAAAATGGCTGCATAAATAGATTGTAGATGATAGAGAAAAAAAGAGATGAACTGTATTTAATTGATAATTTTAACACAACCAAGTAGAGCAGAAAAAGTTGTAAAGCTCATAATTTAACAAGTCTTTTTTTTTAGAACAACAAACCTACCTTATGTGTTTAGGGAGCCTAAGTCTTTTAAAACTGAGTAGTGTATTAGCATTTAAACAATGTTTGAAACCTGACAGATATATTTTCCCATAAACTGAGATGAAGTTCCTCCAGAGACAGGAAATCTGTTTCTAACACATCATTGTGGTGAAAGACGCAGCTATCTACTTTATGAACTTTGAATAAAAGGGAAGGAAACACAGACAGAGCAGGACTTTTATGGTCTGCTAGAAGAGGTATCAGAAGATTAGTTTTTATATGCATTTTGCATTGTAACTTCAAAAAATTTCTGTGCTGAAGTTTGAGCAAAGTTTTCTGATTCTGTGCAGCAGGTCTGGAAGTGAGGATGGGGCTCACGTTGCTCTGCAGGCTGGGCTTCTTCTGTAAGTAAATTACATACTTTCTCTCCATCTATTGGAGAATTTACATATTTGCTAGTTTAAACTGTCTTTCCTAAAAAAATAAATTATCATATTACTTTATTTTTTTTAAAGTATGAAACTTAAAAATGATATAGGATTTGAACATGTTACTCTGTGGCAGCAAGATATGATCAAACCTTGTTACTTGTGTCCAGTGGTGGGCAGTCAGAGCCTTCAAAGCCTTCTCTGCTGGCCTAAAATCACCCAGAAACACTAACCTACATTCATAACCTAAACCTTTGATTTTATTCCAAACAATCTGTCCATTTAAATTTGTGGCATTTCTCTTGGCTGCAATGATTCCATTGCATTTATGTGGTTGCTATATTTCTTGTCCAATCAAATTTCAGCCTCTGTCTGTTGAACGGTTCACAAAATCCACGGTTCGGTTCGGTTCATGGCTCGTAGTCTTGGTTTTCGGTTCGGTATATGTTGATTGTTAGGAAAATCTATTATGTCTTGTACAACGCGTGTTGCACAATGCTTGCACGCTCCGTTCCTATCCACAACTTTCTTTCCGCTGTCATCGTAGGTTTCTCTAAATGCAAAGTGGTCACATACAGCAGACCTATCAAAGTGCTGCTGGTGCATCTTTCAACTAGGGTGGCCATTTCTATAGCACCTAAAAGGAGGACATTATGCTGCATATCAATAAATTACCCTAAGGTGTACATAAGAATCAGGTAAAGTCAAATTAATAGTACAATTCTTAGTAGTTTAAAGATGATGCTTGTGTAGCTGGATAGAACAAAAATATTAAAGATATGTAAAAAAAGAATTGGTTCCCAGCATTTGTACCTTATGTGGCACATTGGTAGGGTGTTCAAAAGTGACAATTTTTTTGGCATGATTAATTTGGCGCTGAACTGCTGCAATTGGATCATAAAGCAGTTGTTTGAAATTTCGAGAAGCGGCGGAGAAAGAGCTAGAAAGGCCAGGGCGATACAAATTTCAAAGTGTCGCGGAAGAGGTGCATTGACGGCTGCAGCCTGCGAGAGTAAAGATACGGGTTTGCGTGATTTCTATCATATCACATATATCTATCATCATCATCTATCTATCTATCACCATCTATCTATCTATCTATCTATCTATACATCTATCTATCTATCTATCTATCTATCTATCTACACATACATCTACATATATATATATATATATATATATATATATATATATATATACATATTATATATATATATATACAAACCAGAAT
>JAGKQL010000028.1:2260110-2276790 GCA_018398635.1 Cyprinodon brontotheroides
TGAACTGTGCTTACAGCTCACTTTATTCATGTAAACTAATAGCATTTTTTTTTTTAGTACACTTTGTTGATGGCATAAAAATTGTTTTTATATTGAAAAAAATTAAATTAGGTTCCTCATTTTCCTGTATAAACCCTGTGAGCGTTTAATTTAATATGACATAATCAAAAAAAATCCCTATCATCATCCAGCAGATGTTTAGTTTGCACTTTAAATATTTTCTTTCTGCATAGTTTTTGTAACAGGGATAAACAGGATCATACATAGTTTGTATGAACTCTGTTTATTCTCCTGCTTCCAACTCATCATCTCTTCATCCATTCACAATGGGGAATTTTCTTTTAAAAGTTGTGAGATGCGCCTTTAGAATCTCACAACTTTTTCCTGGTCTGTTGAAGCACCATTAGTCTGCATCCGAAATATTTAATTAATTGCTCGCGTTTTTGGACCTGCTCTGAATTAGCTCCTAATTTTAGTTACCGTCCTGTTTTTACTATAATTTAATCACAGTGACAAACCGGGTCTTCTGGCGTTGCACCCTGTTTGGTGCGATTTTTAGTGCGGGTCTTGATCTGGACTGGATCAGAGAAGTAGCGGAGGAGTAACGGAGTTTGACAGTGGGGCCGGAGAAAGAGCGTGATACATGGACAGAGACTGCAGAGGAGTAGCAGAGGATGGAACAGTTCTCATTGATTTACATGTAGACAAGTACTCCATACACGGTATGTGGCGGAGTGGGTACTTTGGTATGTGGAATCGGGGTAAAGACAAATACATGTCCGGCTGGATGTGGACAGTGCAATAAAATCGGACTGTCCTTCAAAGCTGAGACGTAACGACACCACTTTCTTCAACTTCTGTTCTTTTCGCTCACCTCACCACAGCCACAATTCTCCACAACAACTGAATTTTTCTGCTACTTGCTACACCCTGATTCTACTTCCGCGGCTTCTTCTTCTTCTTGTTTACTACTGGTGAGTTTGGTTTTGGTCGCAGTACCGCCACCTTCTGCTCCTGGGTGTAGCGCTTCCCTATGAGAGAAAGGGAGCGGCGCATGAACCAGGGCTCTAAAACACCGCAGCGAATGTCGAACAGAGACAGTGAACCAAGCGGTTCGGGACGGGAACTTTCATAAACCCGTTCCATCCCTAGTCTGTTATTGCTATGTCAGTCATATCTGCTCCAGAGCCTTCAGAGTCAGCAATGCTGGCTGATGTTAACTTAAAGGTAGCAACAATCTGCATTTTATATCTGTTTTCGTTTCTCTGGCCTCAATGGCTAATAATAAATGGAGATACTAAGACTTCCTGCACAAAGACAGAAGGATGGATTGTGTATTCTATCTGGTAGTTTGATGCATATTCAATCTGAATGGCTCCTGATGATGTAAATCTCGCTGAGCTGCAGTTATAGAGTAGAGGTTTACGCTTGTCTTAGCTGGGCTTCTTGCTTGATTGGTCTCTGTATTCCCCCTCATACTAATCTTCTGCTTATACCTGCGCTAGTTACATTTCATATAAGGGTACTCATATTAGATATGAGTATTATGGGGGTTTATTTCATTAAAATGTGAAAATGGTGATATTAACCCCTTGACACCCATCATTGCAAATATACAACAGACCCTTTGTATTACCAAGATAGCATGTGTATTCACTCAGTGCCAGTTAGTGAACAGGAACCTTCAGTTCTCCAATGGTGCAGTCCTGTGTACACCTGCTTGGAGAAGGAAACAGCAGAGGATGTGGCGGCGCACACAGACGCAGTGGCTCACAGCTCTCCCCTATTTCGTCTGGACTTACTGGACATCGGTTTCCAACTGAAGGTAACCATCTCCGGTGACTTTCACTGCACTCACAACATTCCGGACGAGATAGCGAGATCTCCGTGGATTGTTATCGGCTCTGGCAGGCGACGCAGACGGCGAGGCGAGAGTAAACAAAAACGAAGCTGCAGGGCCGGGCTATTGCTCAAGCTAAGGAAACAGCCACTCAAACCTCTGCTGCCGAGCCTGTACCTTACAAACGCCAGATCCATGGTACACAAACAGACGATCTGGAAATACAGCTGGCTGGTAACCGTTATGTTCGTGATTGCTGTGTGCTTATCATCTCAGAGACATGGCTACACACACAAATCCCTGATGCCACGGTGCAGCTAGCAGGCCGCACGCTACACAGATGGGACAGGAACAGTGACTTCGGGAAAAACAGAGGAGGTGGGCTCTGCATTTACGTGCATGAAGGTTGGTGTAACAACAGCACTATCTTGGACAGACACTGTTCTCCTGACCTGGAGTTTATGTCGGTGAGATGCGCAGACCCTTCCTTCTGCCTAGAGAGCTAGCTGCTGTTGTTATCACTGCAGTCTACATACCACCAGATGCTAAAATAAACATTGCTCTCTCTCTACTGCTAAATGCCATCAATACTTACCAAGCGCGCCCACCCCAGTAGAGTCCACATTATTGCAGGGGACTTCAATAAGGCAAATCTCAAGACTGTCTAACCAAAATTCCACCAATATGTAAAATGCCCTACAAGAGTGGAAAACACTCTGGATCATGTGTATTCCAACATCAAGCATGCATACAGAGCTGTACCCCTCCCCCACCTGGGCCAGTCAGACCACCTCTCCTTGGTCCTCACCCCAGCATACACCCTCCTCAGTTGACAAACCGAAACCCACAAGAAGTCCATCACCATCTGGCCCGAGGACCCCCTCTCTTGACTATAGGACTGCTTCGATAAAACACAGTGGGAAGCCTTCTACCATGAAGACCTGGAAATATTCACAAATGCAGTACTGTCCTACACCAAGTACTGTATTGGGAATGTCACTGTGGAAAAGTGCATCTGGGTGTCCCCAAACCAGAAACCCTGGATGACGCACCAGGTCCGTATGCTCCTCTGGGCCCGTTGCCCCCCCACACACACACACTTACCCTTGAGGCACAGGACGTGTGGTGGGTGCTCTGTGCAGTAAACCCCAGGAAGGCTGCAGGTCCAGATGGAGTACCTGGGAAGGTGCTAAAGGCATGTGCGTGGCAGCTATCACAGGTCTTCACAGACATCTTCAACCTATCTCTGGAACAAGCTGTCATTCCACCCTGCTTGAAGTCTGCTACAATCATCCCGATCCCCAAAAAGCCACCCCTGACCAGCCTCAATGACTTCCGCCCCTTAGCACTCACCCCAGTCATCACCAAATACCTAAAGAAACTGGTTTTGAGACACATCAGAGCCTGCACTGCCCCCACCCTGGATCCGCACCAGTTTGCAAAGCGGACTAACAGATCCACCGAAGACGTCATAGACATCTTGATATTAAACCCTCTTTTAAAACTCCAAGATTTATTAATCTGATATATTTTGAGATAAAGCCTTAACATGGCCATCTCAGCATAATATCCTTGGTATTAAGACCTCTTTTAAAACTCCAAGATTTATTAACCTAATCTGATATATTTGGAGATAAAGCCTTAACATGGCCATCTCACCATAATATGCTTGGTATTACGCCCTCTTTTAAAACTCCAAGATTTATTAATCTGAAATATTTGGAGATAAAGCCTTAACATGGTCATCTCACCATAATATGCTTGATATTAAGCCCTTTTTTAAAACTCCAAGATTTATTAATCTGATATATTTGGAGATAAAGCTGTCATGAGGGGTTTAAGTGAGTTAACCCGCATGCAGAACACCACAGGAAACTGAATAAAAGTTCAATAATTTATTTAGAGAAACACACAAGAGATATAAATGAACAGGTTCAGGTACTGGTCCGGGACTGGAATCACAGGGTAATCTGCAGAGATGATTAGTTTGGTTAGCCAGATAGTGGTGTTGACTTGTCAGGGGTTTGATTCTGGCTGGTACCTGATATGGTTCAGGCTGATCGATGGAGAGAGGGAACCGGTTGGGTCCAGAGACTGTGGATTCAGCAGAGAGCTCAGCAGAGGCAGCGTCTAGCTTCAGGCTAACGAGGTTCAGACCTTGAGCTGTTTTCCTAGTCCTCCCTTGAGAACTAGCTGGAGAATTCAGACTGAGAGTCTTCAGGTTTGGCTTTCTTGGGCAGGCAGGCAGATTTCCAAGCACAAGCTCCTCCAGAGCTACGGACTTCAGTCGGGTTTTCCTGGGAGCAGAAAAGACAGAGGCTGGTTAGAATCTGGTTGCTCTCTAGAGCAGATAGAGATTCTCAATGTGACTGGGGCTCAGGTTCTGCTAACCAAAACTGGTCAACACTCCGGCGCCGAAGACAGGTCTGGCTGCTGCTTATGTAGGAGGCCTCCTGATGGGGTGATGATCCTGAAGTTTCTGGGAGATTCTCAGCCCAGGAGACCCACAGCGCTCTCTGCTGGAGACAGGTGGCAGATCTCCAGATCCCAACAAAAGCCTTAATATGGCCATCTCACCATAATATGTTTGGAATTAAACCCTTTTTTAAAAACCCAAGATTTATTAACCTAATCTGATATATTTGAAGATAAAGCCTTAACATGGCCATCTCACCATAATATGCTTAGTATTAAGCCCTCTTTTAAAAATCCAAGATTTATTAACCTAATCTGATATATTCGGAGATAAAGCCTTAACATGACCATCTCACCATAAAATTCTTGATATTAAACCCTCTTTTAAAACTCCAAGATTTATTAATCTGATATATTTTGAGATAAAGCCTTAACATGGCCATCTCACCATAATATCCTTGGTATTAAGACCTCTTTTAAAACTCCAAGATTTAGATTAACCTAATCTGATATATTTGGAGAAAAAGCCTTAACATGGCCATCTCACCATAATATGCTTGGTATTAAGCCCTCTTTTAAAACTCCAAGATTTATTAATCTGATATATTTGGAGATAAAGCCTTAACATGGACATCTCACCATAATATGCTTGGTATTAGGCCCTCTTTTAAAACTCCAAGATTTATTAATCTGATATATTTGGAGATAAAGCCTTAACATGGCCATCTCACCATAATATGCTTGGTATTGAACCCTCTTTTAAAACTCCAAGATTTATTAACCTAATCTGATATATATGGAGATAAAACCGTAAACATGGCCTTCTCACCATAATTTTATTAATCTGATATATTTGGAGATAAAGCCTTAACATGGCCATCTCACCATAATATGCTTAGTATTAAGACCTCTTTTAAAACTCCAAGAATTTTTAATCTGATATATTTGGAGATAAAGCCTTAACATGGCCATCTCACCATAATATGCTTGGTATTAAGACCTCTTTTAAAACTCCAAGATTTATTAATCTGATGTATTTGGAGATAAAGCCTTAACATGGCCATCTCACTATAATATGCTGGGTATTAGGCCCTCTTTTAAAACTCCAAGATTTATGAATCTAATATTTGGAGATAAAGCCTTAACATGGCCATCTCACCATAATATGCTTGGTATTAAGCCCTATTTTAAAACTCCAAGATTTATTAATCAAATATATATTTGGAGATAAAGCCTTAACATGGCCATCTCACCATAATATGCTTGGTATTAAGCCCTATTTTAAAACTCCAAGATTTATTAATCAAATATATATTTGGAGATAAAGCCTTAACATGGCCATCTCACCAAAATATGCTTGGTATTAAGACCTCTTTTAAAACTCCAAGATTTATTAACCTAATGTGATATATTTGGAGATAAAGCCTTAACATGGCCATCTCACCATAATATGCTGGGTATTAGGCCCTCTTTTAAAACTCCAAGATTTATTAATCTAATATTTGGAGATAAAGCCTTAACATGGCCATCTCACCATAATATGCTTGGTATTACGCCCTATTTTAAAACTCCAAGATTTATTAATCTAATATATATTTGGAGATAAAGCCTTAACATGGCCATCTCACCATAATATGCTTGGTATTAAGCCCTCTTTTAAAACTCCAAGATTTATTAATCTGATATATTTGGAGATAAAGCCTTAACATGGCCATCTCACCATAATATGCTTGGTATTGAACCCTCTTTTAAAACTCCAAGATTTATTAATCTGATATATTTGGAGAAAAAGCCTTAACATGGCCATCTCACCATAATATGCTTGGTATTACGCCCTCTTTTAAAACTCCAAGATTTATTAACCTAATGTGATATATTTGGAGATAAAGCCTTAACATGGCCATCTCACCATAATATGCGGTATTGAACCCTCTTTTAAAACTCCAAGATTTATTAATCTGATATATTTGGAGATAAACCCTTAACATGGCCATCTCACCATATTATGTACGGTATTACGCCCTCTTTTAAAACTCCAAGATTTATTAATCTGATATATTTGGAGATAAAGCCTTACCATGGCCATCTCACCATAATATGCTTGGTATTGAACCCTCTTTTAAAACTCCAAGATTTATTAATCTGATATATTTGGAGAAAAAGCCTTAACATGGCCATCTCACCATAATATGCTTGGTATTACGCCCTCTTTTAAAACTCCAAGATTTATTAACCTAATGTGATATATTTGGAGATAAAGCCTTAACATGGCCATCTCACCATAATATGCTTGGTATTGAACCCTCTTTTAAAACTCCAAGATTTATTAATCTGATATATTTGGAGATAAAGCCTTTTTATGGCCATCTCACCATAATATGCTTGGTATTAAGCCCTCTTTTAAAACTCCAAGATTTATTAACCTAATCTGATATATTTGGAGATAAAGCCTTAACTTGGCCATCTCACCATAATATTCTTGATATTAAGCCCTCTTTTACATTAAATTTCTACTTTTAAACACCTGATGAGAAACCTTAAATTAACCACAATTAGTGAATTAATACCATAATATGACCACTCCTCACTAATTTCTATAAAATCCCTTACACCCTATTGTACACTGAAATTATCAAAATCTTAACCTTAAGTAACAAAACTCCTACCAATATTAGACCTAAAAAATATTTATTTATAAAACGTTTCCCTCTACCTACCTCCCTTCCCTCAGTTTAGAACTGCAGGGAGTGGAGGAGGCAGGGTTTACATGCCAGGCCGGTGGGGTCAACTTAGCCCATTCCAGGGCGGTTTACCCTGACTCTGCTTCCTCCATTGAACTAAAATTAATATACTTATATTCAATTAATCATAACCTCCATCCTTATACTACACTTATAGCACATATCGCCTTACCAGACCAATTAGATACTGACCCTAATATTATTGGAATCCATGCCTAAACCTAACACCTGACCCTTGCCCTAAAAAATACACTTAGCCGATCCCTAACCTTGACACTTGCCCTAAACCTAATTTAAGCCCTTACTATCAACTTCCCAGATCAATTGGCTACTGACCCTAATACTAGTGGAATACATACCTAAACCTAGCACCTGACTCTTGCCTTAAAATTTCACTTAGCCGATTCCTAACCTTGACACTTGCCCTAAACCAATTTTAAGCCTTGCCCTAACCCTAAAACCTAGCCATTCCTCTAAAAGCTAGCCCTAATTCTCCAAGTTCTACAAACTGGCTTGGCATTGGATCTGAGAGATACCAGCGAATGTGCGCCGGCCCGTGCAATATCTTTGAGATCCCCTAACCAACTGCTCTGATTAGATCCGGACTGGGTGGGTGGGGGTGGGGGGGTGGGGGGTCATGAGAGAGGAAGTGTCCTAGCCTAACCCTAACCCTAAGATACAAAACAGCAAGCAACCTAGTTTAGAGACCTGAAGAAGTGATTATTGCACTGTTTTTCGCAGTTTTACGTCCGTCCGCGGATCTGCTTTTTTTTTTTGTCTGTCTGGCTGCGCATGCGCACTGATCTGTATTTTCAAGGAAAAAAGTCCAAAACGTACGCAATACTGTGCATAACTTTTTGTACGATTTCATACGAACTGATAATGAGAATATGTTTAACCACCACTGCTTGTGTCCTATTACAGTTGGAAGCCAGTATGATTTGTTGTAGCAACAGAATCACTTCAGAAAGATTCACCAGATTTTAAAAGATGGAGGAGGCTGAGAAAGCTGAGGAAGGACTTATGATTGAGAAATCGGTCACAGCAGCATCTCTTTAAATCTCTGATATTACTGAAGGTTTATCTTTGTGTAACCCCTCCTTTATTACTAATATTAGTAATACAAATATGTAGTACCTATAACCCAGAAGGAGAATCCAGTCTAGGTTCAGTGAGGAGGCTGTTGGTTTTTCCACCTGTACAAAGGTTCAGATATCCACCCCAAATAACACACTGGACAACAGATTAGCGGAAATGAATAAGGTGTATTGAACTTAGTCACATGTAAACAGTTGACTCAACATCAGAAAAATAGAAGTCCATAAAGTCCTTCCTTCTTATATACAACAGTTAGAACCACTGAAGGACTTGGGGAAAAAAACACTCTGAGATCTCAGGCATAAAAAGTTCAATGCCCACTGAGTGCACTCAGTCCTACCACCCTCTCAATAAGTGTCCATGAATGAAAAATGGTCCAGAACATGCAATACGAAGGGAGGAGGTGCAGCCCAGTAAAAGATCCAGCCACAGTGGGAACCAATGAAACAGATGGCAGCAGCAAGGTACGGAATCACCTCTGCTGAAATCTCCAAAAGGAAAAAAAAAAAACAGCCTGCACAGATGTGCAGGAAAATTACTCTTCAACTATACACACATTTGCATTTATTAAATCATTGTTAATTAATAGTTTCACAGATACCCTTTCATTGCACCCAACTCATAGGAACCTCACTTACTCAAGCAATCACCACATATCAAAAACATTTTCCCCTCAGTATAACAAAAAAGCGGTTGAACCAACAATCCAAAAAATCAATATTTACAGCACAAGTTAAATAAAATGCACCTAAACTGTCACATATTTTAACTGTGTTCATTTAACTCCCTTTAAATCTATCCCGACTGTTTTTTTTTATAAAATAAAGAACTCCTTTAGTAGCTTTCCACACTGTGCTAACTCAATTAGCATGCTAACACAGTGTAAGCAACTTGGAAACTCACCGGGATATTGGTCACACAAAACTCAAATAAATCCAAGCTCGATCATAGAAATGAAAATCTTCTCCGATTAATTCGGTAACACAACAATAATTCTGCTGATCACTGTAAGCTCTCTACTTCTGCCTCCCATGCCAATGGCAAACGGCGATGATCCAGATGCTTTTTTCTAGAAATCTGTAGTCTCTTACAGAGAGCAGGGACCTCTTCGCCTTTGGAGTAGGGTGACTAATCATCTGCTGCCCCCTTGTGGCTAAGCTCTACATCATAAATAAGTTGAGTTAAAGGAGCTGTTCAGGTTGCTGCAGCTCCAGTTGTAGGGTGTGAGAGTTAAATTAACCTGGTTACATTTGGATGTGGGAAATCAGATTTGTTTCTAGTGAGTCTGGCTGATTGATTAAAGCTCACAATCAGATTTTCAGTTCATTCTTTCAGGATGAATAGTGTTGCCTTGTTCATCTGATAATTGTTAGAATTAACTGCTTTCTCTGTTGTTTTTTTTACTTTTTTTCTGGTGTTTTTATTCTAAAAATGTGGGTTTGTTCTAATTTTCTAACTATTACTATTATTTTTACGATTATTATCATTTTCTCCAAAAAAAAATGTTATAAAGTTATCTTTAATGTATTGCACAAGAGAAATGACATGACAATGTCCCCCAGTTACCATCTTACCTTTGCCTGTAACACAAAAACATAACACATTTTTCAAGATTTCAGCAAATGTTTTGTCTATAAACACTAAAAGAGGGAATTTTGATATTAATTCTTAAGCATGATTATCAGATGAAACCAACTATGTTTAGTTTCTGGCTCATCCCCGGTGGAGCAGTTTGAACAGAGATGGGCTAAAACACAGGGAGTAGAAAAGGAGAGGGCTCTATTCTCTATGAGTGCAAAGATGTTTTCAAAAAGATTCCTTCACTCTGAAAATATCAGAAGGATAAACAGCATTTCCATTAAATAATTCATGCAGTGCCACGGTGAAAAAGGCTCTCCTGTAAAATGGCCAACTACAGAGCTCACTGTTGTGAGTCTGTGTTCAGCCCCGCTCCTGTACCCATTAAACTCTCGTTCAGAACGAAGTTCTGTGATCATTTTAAACAATACCTCAATTATCATGCATCAAACATTTCAGTTTTAAAACAGCAGCATTTTCCTTTTCTAGTACTGGATCTCACTTAATCTCTATCCTGACTGCTCCTCATCTTGCTTGGCCCAAAGAGGAGCTTGGTTTGACTCGGCCTTTTCCTCCCTATCCTGTTTTTCCAGTAAAGAATATCAACATGAATGAAAGTTGGTGGGGACACTAGAAGGGTCGGTGGGGGCTAATGGATCTACAGTAACTCGACCCAAACGCTTTCATTAGGTTTTTAAATTGAGCTCAAACATATATTTATTGAATGCTTTCCTATTGTTGAGAAGATAATCATAATTCAATTCAAGTCAATTCAGTTTATTTATATAGCGCCAAATTCACAACATATGTCATCTCAAGGCACTTTACAGTTCAACCAGATCATACAGTCAAATGCGATACAAAGTTTTCAATCTAAGAGAAAACCAGTTGATTGCATACAGACTCATTGACTCAAATACAATCCCCCACACTAAGCATGCTTGTAGCGACAGTGGAAGAGGAAAAACTCCCTTTTAACAGGAAGAAACCTCCAGCAGAACCAGGCTCAGTGTGAGCGAGCCATCTGCCGAGAGCCGACTGGGGTTCAAGGAGACAGAAGCAGAGATACAAAAAGCAGCTGTAAAAGGCGGCCCCGTCCAGTGGAAACCACAGCCAGGCAGGCGAGCTCCGAGGCAGCTCCCATGCCAGAGGGGACGAAGAGAGCACATCCACTCAGTCACCGGTCAGAGAAACAGGACCACACTGGAAAACAGGCCGATCTCCAGCATCTCATAAACAAAGGGTGTTGATGGAAGCAGCACAGCTGATGTTTCTTTCCAGGATGACGTCACAGCCAAACAGGAACAGGCGAGGCAAAGCTACTCTGAGAAAAAGCAGAGAGCAGAGCGTTAGAGATTGAACTAACAGATTCTGCAGAATAGGAGAACAGAGAGAGAATGAAGAAGAATGATGATACATAATACACTGATAATACACTGATATTTAATATTTATAGATAATAAGAGAGATAACTTTTTTGCATTTTATATATAGGGCCCCAAGACATTAATGTATATAAAACCCTAACTTTTTTTTATACTAGTAAAAGAAGTACAGAACGTTTAAAGTATGTTTTCTCAAGCTTCTTGCATTATAATACTAACTTGTATAAACTCATAATATGTTGACATTTTTGCAGAAAAAGCTCTGTATGTCTAATTAACTGATTTTTCAGTGGCATCTCTAATTTTTTTTACTTTTACTTAAACATCAAAGTAGCTGCTGGTTAATAAATACTGAGTGCTGCTGTGTTTCTGTCCTGCTCCACCTAGCTACTTTGTACACAGTGAATTGCAACAGCAAATCAGATGTCTTAAAGCGACAGATCCGATTATGTTACACCAAGAGGCAGGACACTGAAGCAGCGCGAGAGAGATAAAAAAAAAACACTGACTCAAAACGCTCTGAACTCAGATAGCTGCACCCAACCTTTGCTACCTTTGGCTAAAGTAAATGAGCGGCAAGGGGAACAAAAGCGTAAATTATTGGTGGGGACATGTCCACACCAGTCCTTCAGAAAGTTAGGTCTGTGGGTTCAACATCCAACATGTCGCTAACATATCAGTCGCATAATTCAGTCGGTGAAAATTGACTGATGGAGTTAAATAAGCTTTGGTTCGATACTTCTTTGCTGTCAGAGCAGGTTGCTGGGAATATTTCCCTCAGAAAATGCTTGTTTATCTTAATGTCATCTACAACTTAAAATGCTCCTCACCTTCATGTGTAGCTTTATGGAGTCCTATTCCACTAACAGCTGTCACGATCCGATCCATCTCAGACGCAGAATCCGTACCATCAGCTAATATGCGCATCCAGATATACATCTGGGTCGCTCTCGATTTTATTTTATAAAAAGGCCTAAATTAAGGTTTTCCCTTCCCAAAAATGGTAAGCGTACTAAAGTACAATGTGTTAAAGGTTAATAATGTATTTCCTGAGAAAATAAATGCCTGTTTTATCATTTGTCTGTGCCCGAACTGTACAGGAAATGGGATCCTATGCTACTTCCCGGAGCTAACTTTCTTGGCTTTGGATGTCAACATAAATCTAGTCTTTTTGAGTTTTATGTTTTCCTTTCATGTTAACATTATAGTATATAGTATGTAATCTATAGAAAAAAACTAAAATGCAAATAAACAATAATCAAATATCCTGGTCTACTCTGAGCTGTCATGATTGGCTAATGGACTTAACCCACATGCAGAACACCAAACTGGAGACAGCGGAAAATTTAACAATGTTTATTAAGGACAACACACAGAGGGGAACCGGTTGGGTCCAGAGACTGTGGAAGTAGCAGAGAACTCGGTAGCAGCAGCGTCTAGCTTCTGGCTAGAGAGTCTCAGACTTGGGTTTAGTATTTCCTAGCTCTTCCCTGAGAGCTGAATGGGGCAATCCAGACTGTGATCTTCAGGTTTAGCTTCCTAGCTCTTCCCTGAGAGCTGAAGGTGGAATCCAGACTGAGATCTTCTGGTTTGGCTTCCTTGGGCAGGCAGGCAGGTTTCCAGGCAAAGCTCATCCAGAGCTTCAGACTTTAGTCAGGCTTTTTCTGTGAGTAAAGAAGACAGAGGCAGGTTAGAATCCAGTTCCTCTCTAGAGTCTACTGTGATTCACTAGATTTACAGAGGCTTAGGTTTGCTAACCAAACTTGGTCAACACTCCGGCGTCGAAGGAAGGTCTGACTGCTGCTTATGTAGGAAGGTCTCCTAATGGGCTGATGAGCTTCAGGTGTGCTGGAGGCTCCAGCCCAGGAGACCCACAGTGCACTCTGCTGGAGACAGATGGTAGATCTCCAGATCCCAACAGTAACCCCAGTCCCTAACAGAAAACATAAAACAGAAGAGGATCCTCTGCGCCCTCTGGTGGGCAAAGCCTCAGGATCCCAACATGAGCATGACTAATGATGACTTCAGAGAAGCAGTTTAACTGAAAATTTAAAAAGCATCAACATTGTTTCAGAAAGTCAAAACTTTTTTTTAAAAGATGTGTATTAGCGTTCTTTAGTGAGGTAAGGATAGGAATTAATTAAATTAATTTAAGTACCATAATTATATTATAATTATTTTTGTTTTTGTGGATAATCTATCTAAGTTTATTCTACTTTTTTGTTTGATATCTGTTATGAGATCATGTTTTTGTTTGGTTAATTAGTCATGTTCCTTTGATTTTGATTAGTTATGATTAATTTGGGTGAATTATTTTTATTAATAGGCTGTCAATGGTAGGACCAGCATGCATCCGGGTGGGCGTATGGTTTGTTGTACATGCGCAAGAGAAGCATGGAGGAAATGTTTGTCTTTTTTTGTTTGCTTACCTGAGGAGAAAACTAAAGGAGTTTACCTGGAACATTTTTTCTTTTTCTTTCCTTTTTCTGTGTAAATTATTTAGTCCATCTGTGGCCTTTGTGGATTTCTGTTTTTGTGTCATCAAAGCTGGGCCACAACACAGTGACAATGGCCATTAATGATGGACTCTCTAACAGCATCTTGAGCCTGTTTGTGGCAGTTACCATAGCGACAGTGCGTGTGGACCCCCAAATGACTTGTCGTTCTTAATATGTGTACTTGTGTGTTCTCATGTGCTCGTGAAACGTCATCAGGCTCTGCCCTAGTACTGTTACAATTCACAACAACAAAAGACAAAGTCCCCAGATTTTGTTCTCACCCCTCCCTATTTACCTAGTATGCATCAGAGGAGACTTGTCCGTTCTTGAGATTGACAGCTTTCCAAGCATGCACTGCGGCAGCTTCCAATGCAGCGCTCACAGAGCTCAGAGTATTGAGTTAAAAGTTCTCCTTTCTGTTACCGTTGTTTAATAAAAGTGTGTTTTAAGATGATTTTAGGCGAGAACATTATACTTTTATGGCCTATTTACCGATTTAATGCGTAATTAAAAAAACAAATTCTGAATTTGAGAGGACCACGGTAATCAGCGGACCTCAAAAAGGGTAAGCGGCAGCCAGGTCTAATCCTAGCCCGTCTGCAGCAGCCCTCTCTTGGCCTAGTCGTGTGTGAAGGACCGCTGGCTCTGGTGGCAAGTTTTTTTGTTTTATTTGGCAAAATGTTCATTTGATATGTGTTTATCTGACTGTTGTAACCGTTATTCCCCATATAAATGAAAAAGTAAGGAATTTATTATTATTTAGAGACTATTAATAGCAGCAGGTGAATTGCAGCTCCAGATGAGCGGGTCCTCTACCAGAGGCCTGGGAGTTTGAGGGTTCTTGCGCGGTATCTTAGCTGTTCCTAGGACTGCGCTCTTCTGGACAGAGACCTCTGATGTTTTACCTGGAATCTGCTGGCCACTCTCCCAGTTTGGGGGTCGCAGCCCCCAGTGCTCCAATACCACTGGCACCACTGCTGCTCTTACTTTCCACATCTTTTCTAGCTCCTCTTTCAGCCCTTGGTATTTCTCAAGCTTGTCGTGTTCCTTCTTCTTTATGTTGCTGTAAACTTGGGATTGCCACATCTATCACTACTGCCTTCTTCTACTGTTTTGTCGATCTACACGATGTCTGGTTGGTTAGCCATCACCTGTTTATCAGTCTGGATCTTGAAGTCCCATAGGATCTTAGCTCTGTCATCCTCAACTACCTTAGGAGGTGTCTTCCATTTTGACCTTGAGACTTCCAGCCCATAGGCTCCTCATGGCAGATGTTCCTGTACACTATGACAGCTACCTGGTTATGCTAACAGGGGTCCTGCCTGGTGTGGTAGACCCCGGCCTCTATTGATCTTGTACTGAGTGCCTGTTCTTGAGCTGCCATGATTAGTGCCTCTGTGCTGTCCTTAAGTCCAGCCTTTTCCAGCCACTGGTAAGGATTTTTTGATATCAGCCACTTCTTCTATTTGTCTGTGAGTACCGCGCCATGCAGCAGCTTGTCCCTCCACTTAATGGTTCTCCTTCATGCTTTCTTGTCACTCACTTTTCGGTTTTCTCCTGCCTGAGGTATTTGCCAAGCCATTTGTCTTTTGGGGCCATCTTTCTGATGTACTCCTGGATCTTAGTTGTTTCATCCTGGACAGTGATCTTGACACTCACTAGCCCTCGGCCTGCCTCGCTACGCTTGGTAACACTAATGACTCTGGTACAGGTGATTGTGAGTTCAACTCCTGGCAACTCCAGGTGGACCCTTAGGCAAGGTGCTTAGTGGCCTACCTAAGGCATGAGTAAAACCGCAAATACAAGAGCCATTCCGGCTCGGGCGTCGCCCGGGTTAACAAGGTCTGCATCAGTTGCTAGGGAACCAGGGCAACTTGATTAGAAATGGGCAACTGGAACAAGACATAGATGGACTAGAGCAGAAATCTTGGACCTGATAATGAAATATGTATAAATATTTTTTTTCTAACTATTCAGCTTTTTCATCTATCAGACGGTATTTTGTGGTTGCAACATACAGGCTTCTTTATTTATTATTAGAGCCTTTATTACAGAAACTGAAACATTGTGATATGTCTTCTTACTTGATCCATTAACAGCAGTATAATGGAGGAAAAACAAAATATGTCTGTTGGTCTATCTCTAATTTACATTTTGTTCATTTGCAGGTTTGAACATCTCAATACTGCTCTATAAGGAAAAGAACAAATTCAATTCTACTTGCTTTAAAGTATTTAATACTAGTTTGTATGCTAGTGTGTTCTACATGCTAGTTTCCCACAAGTTTGATTCAATTAAATATCTCCTTTCTAACTTATGGGCGGATCTATCAAAGGTTTTGCGTGTATAAGCATTGAGCTATTTCACTGCGCCGCGCTAAAAAAATGTACCACAAACTGATCTATCAACAGCGTGCTAAAAAGATTTGGTCTTTAAAGCGTGCTAAATAGCCTCTTATCCATTTAGTACTTTTCTGCAATGAATATGCAATATAGGCTTTTACGCGCATAAAGATGCGTCTTGTGGGGGGAGAACATGTAAATATATTAACTTGCAACACTCGCAAAGTGATTTATTAAACCTGAAAGCAATTTTGCTAAACGGTATCTGAGTCTATATTTAACATGTTTCAAAAAGAAGGTGCAAATGGTCTGTATCGCGTGAATGCAGCAGCACATGGCAGCGGGTTATTGTCTGCCAAGAGGAACATGAAATGAAGCAAAGAGGCGCATGAAGGCGCATTTTTTCACTTTGTGAGAATTTTTTGCAATGAAGGAGGAAAGCGATCATCATCAAAACATATCGTTTTATCCAGCATTGCCATTTTGGAAGCTGTTGGGGAACTCCGGATGGATTTGGAGCCAAGCCACAAGAGGACCCGCGCTTAATACCGAATATCACAAAACAAAACGCAACGTTGCACTTTTTGCATCTGGGATCTCCCAATCTCTGGCTTTTCAGAAGTGCTTCATCCCGCAGGCGGGTGGTCCCTGCCTAGCCTGTGGAGCAGCATATGCCAGTGCTGTGGGGACGTACACACGCAGTAATCTGCATCCCACAGTCGCTTCTTGTGAGTCATTTGGTATGTGCATTTTCCTGGCAATACAAAACACCTGTTTTTTTTT
>JAGKQL010000028.1:2277075-2307777 GCA_018398635.1 Cyprinodon brontotheroides
TAGCTATTGGTAAATCTTTAGTTGAGATTTAAGACTGATATTAGGTGTTACAAGCAACAGTTCAATTTGTCTTCTTTCCCTTTTGAAATTACAGTAATGGTAGCTTTTCTCTATGACAAGGGCTCCTTTAACAACTCAGTTATATACTGCATTCAATCTAGAAGTTACTTGTTCCCTTGTTCTAATCACAAGTAAAACCATGTGTGCCAGCACCCATATCTTGTTTTAGCCTTCTAATAGCTTAATTATTATAATCATATATTATAATCAGAGGCAAGGAAGGGTGGTTCATGCTGAGGTTAATATTTTTCATATATTAGATTACATTTACAAGCTTACTTTAAATAATTTGCCTTTAGAATTTGCAAAGAATTGGTTATATGAACAAAGCTAGAAACAACATTTTAATTTCCTAATTTCAGGTGAATTAGAATTAGCCAACAGTTGACGTCACCATCGGACATGGTCAGAGTAGTAGTCTGGTAAAATATGACTAAACCATGTTTTATCTGCATTTTAGTTCTTTTTTTCTTTTTAGATTATGCCCTATATACTACATAGTGTTGTTTTGATTGATCTCACAGTGGAGAAATTTACTTACATAAATGGAAAACATTCAACTCAAATAGACCAAATATATTTTTTAAATCCAAAGTTAGCTCCCAGAAATAGCATAGGATGCCATTTCCAGGACAGATCATTCACAGACAAGTGACAAAACAGAAAGGATTTTAATGCATTAATTTTCTCAGGAAATACAGAATTAACATTTAACACATCATAGTTTAGAACGCTTACTATTTTTAAGAATAGAAAAACGTAATTTAGGTATTTTTTACAAATTAAAATTGAGGGAAACCTGGATGTATATCTACTTTTGCATGCACGAATGAGCTGATGGTTTGGATCGTGCAAACGGCACGGATCAGACAGTGACAAGCACTTTACATTGAGCGGAACTGTTGACCGCCCCAAGATGGTGCCACCAAATCATGTCAGCCCCAAAGGGGAAAGTGGTCTATGCAGGGTTTACTCTCATGTCTGTTTAGGCCGTTGGACAAGATGCTGTCAGTGAAAGGCAAGTGCCTCTCTTAGCCAAAGATGTTGGTAATGCCGGATGACAACATCAACTATGCTAGGTGGGCGTGGGCCGTTTTTATTGTTTGACCTTGTAAATTATGTTAATAAGATATCATGGCTCGACAGGTCTGTCAGTGTTTCCAGATAGAGTTCAGGTTTTCCAGCCCAAACATCTGTTAAAAATCACCACAGCACACAAAAATCCGCCCTATTTATTTATGTTATATTTACTGTGGGAACATGAACAAACTTCAGTACAACTTAATTCAACACTACAAGTCAAAATGCTACAATTCAACAAAATCTGACCATAGTTGTTCTCCATAAACAACTCTGACCCAGCCGCTACATACATCAGACCCAGTGAGGGTCATGGACACATCACATACTGGTACTATCATGTTTGCAGATGGATTCATAACATCCTAGACTACTCCTCTTCTTACATTTAGAAGACAAACTACGATCAGTGTCCACACAAAAATATGCTAAGCTTATTTTTAAATAACTAAAATAATTACATTTATTACGGTTGATTTTGAATTCGTACCTTTAATGCTCATTAGATTGTTGGCTGCAACATTGAACATCTGAATGATCAGAACTTTTACTCTGGTGAACTATAATACAGTCCACTGTGATTTGTGATCAGCACATGTTGGAATGAAATCTCCCCAATAACTGCTGAGGAGTACAGAATGTTGCTGATGTCCATGCATTCCGTGTAAGTTCAGTTTGAACATCAATCAGACTTGACAGGATCATGCATTTTACGGAGTCATATTTAAGCAGAGTGTGAAGTTGTGGAGAAACTGATAGAGGCATTTCTTGAAAGAAAAAGGTTCAAGTTTATTTTACATTCCTAGACAGGGAGGTAGAGCTCAGACTGGGGCAAGCCCAGCACATACATTTGTACTGTACAAATCCCAACACACTCTCCCTTGGGACCATCCCACCTCTGCATAAAGAGCTTCTTCACACATGAACATTTGGAGCAAAACAACCTCAGTTCATCAAGGACATACATTTTACCATTAGCCAGATAAACACTCAGAACAGGTGTCTTCTGTTCATGGCATGAAGGAGAAGGAGGAAACTTTAAACACTTATCTTTTATCACTCCTAGCCTTCCTTTCACCCCAATTAAGGCCGAGGAAAAATATGCTTCTACAAGAGCAACTTGTGAAAAAGCTCTTTCAACTGATCAATCGTCGGCAATAGGTTTATTACACCAGATCTGCCTGCTGCTAAAACTAGTATAATTTGTGATGCTACTTCACTAGTTCTCTGTTGTAAACACCCTGGCAGATGACATTAGCTAATCAGTGAATGAGAAAGGTCAGGGAGACTTTGCTATGAACCAGTAATGATGAATGATTGGTGGACATGTGTTTTAGTTGGTTAACTCAAAAACCACCAATCTGACTCAATCAGCCCAAATTATCTCCACCCGCCCAAAGCAATGTTTAGCCTCACAATCAAAATTTAAATCACCCAGGCTGGCAACACTGAGTTCTGGGATGAGACAATATATCACAGTTGAAGTCTTGTAAATGCATTTTTTTTAAATACTGTTATGTTACATATCATTGAATAATTTGAATAATGAATTCCAATCATCATATGATAAAAGTATATATATCTAATGACTTACACTAAAATAATTGTTCTTTCAATTTGAAGAGTTTAGATTTTGGAGCTTAGAATTTTAAGAGCTTCCTGTTTGACCAGTAATACCAACAAACTGGTCCTGATTAAGTTATGTTAATTTTAATAGCTGCCTGTTTGACCAGTAATACCAACAAACTGGTCCTGATTAAGTTATGTTAATTTTAATAGCTGCCTGTTTGACCAGTAATACCAACAAACTGGTCCTGATTAAGTTATGTTAATTTTAATAGTGACCCATTCTAACTGTTGCAAATAAGTTGTTCAAAGAGATGGTTTACTAAAGAAACTACTGACTTGCTAAGTGAGAGAATAGGTGTCATCCATGTGGATGGACTCATGAATAAAGAGTAGCTCACTCAAAATCCATAATTGTCTCTCACTAGTGTGTGGGTCAGCGTTTAGTTATTTCATAATCTTCCCTCCCTGAGATCAAATGGCAGCAATATGACTTTGAGTAAATACTACAAAGAAATTTTTCGGTAAACTACATAGAATGGTCTTACATGTCATTGTTTCTGGGCTGCAATAAAAAAATAGTGCGAGTATACCCACTTCTCCAGGGATCACTATGCTATTGTCCTGTATGAATTCCTCATGTGTATAATGATATATATAATTATTTAGAAAAACCTTGCTCTAGTTTTTTTTCTGTTGTCGATCTTATAAATAAAAAACAGATAAATGCATTTTTTCTTTTTTTTTAAAGTTAGATATAAGATTTAATTCACATTAAAGAAAAAGATATTAACAATCTGGGTCATGCCTTAAAAGGGCACACAAATGTGTCCAAAGGGAACACAGACACTGCAGTTTGCTTGATGCTTCAAAATTTTGCAAACATTTTATACCTGTTATGAAGTAGCAGGGAAAGTTTACCTTACTGTATATGAGAGATATGTGAGGCATCTCTGCATATTTAAACTGAGTGCTTTTGGGCTCAGTTTGCATCTGTTTGTAAAACTGTGGGTTTATCTTATCTTATCCTGATGATAGACAAATTTACAGACACTCTATGCGGGCCGGATTTATCAAGATCCAATTTTTGCGTGCAGTAATTTGGCGCTCGCAGAAACTGGAATTTTGCGCAGGGGGCTGGACCATGGTTTCGCGGGTGATTTAACAAGCGATTAGCGTAACGCACTGGTGGCAGGTGCAAAACTGTTGGAGACGCCCTATTTAAATGATGGTTTTACGCGTTTTGTGGTTTGCTGGCAAAGTAGTTTGCCAGTTTCTACAAACTAGTGCATTAAGAAATTAAAATCTTACAGTGATATATAAAGAAAAAACTTTGGCAACCTTTATTCCCTAAGGTGGTATGTGGCTGAATTTCTACTTCACGCAGAAAAAAACAGGTGTTTTTTTTTTTTTTTGTATTGGCCTGTAGAAAATGCACATACCAAATGGCTCACAAAGAAGTGACTATGGATGAGATTACTGCATCCCGCAGCATTGGTATGTTGCTCCACAGGCGCAGAGGGGAGAACCCGACCCGGTCGAGGACAACACTTCGCAGAAAACGAGATTAGGAGATCAGCTCGCTGCAGCCGTCAAGCTGGAATGACCCAGATGCAAAGGAGGTGCAATGTTGCAAGGAGGTTTGTGATATCTGGTATTGCGTGGGTCCTCTTTGTGGCTGGCTCCAAGACATTCTGAGTTCCCCCAACAGCTCCAAATGGCAATGCTGGATAAGCGATATGTTTTGATGATCGTTTCCTCGTTCATTGTTCAAAAAAAATATTCACACGGGTGAAAAAATGCGTTCTCTGCGTCCCCTTGCTTCATTTTCGATGTCTCCTTCTTGCGACAATAACGCTGCCATGTGTGCGCAATTACGCATACAGACCATTTGCACCTTCTTTTGAAATGTGTTAAATATAGAGTTCAAGATACCGTTAGCAAAATTGCTTTTCAGGTTTAATAAATCACTGCGAGTGCTAAATTAATATATTTACATTTTCTCCTCCCACAAGACGCACTTTTAATTAATAGCATATATTGCATATTCATTTGCAGAAAAAGTACTAAATGGATAAGAGGCTGATTTTCAAACTCTTAAGATAAAATTTGGGTTAAATAATCTGAATATTTTTAAGATGAGAAACCAATATAAGAATCAATACAGATAAATCCTCAAGAAATTGAATGCAGAATTTTACATAGCTTTTAAATGGCCTACAACACTAATATCACTGTGATGAAAACTGTAGCAATGTTGTATCAAGGCTTTCAACAAACCAAATCCATGACAGAAATCGGAATAAAGGCATTGGCTCAGCGATAGATGATAAAGATTGGGAATAATTATGTAATAAACAGTGGAAAACCAACTGTTCAACTGATTGGACAGGGTTTGGTTAGAAATATATAATTAATATTTTCTTTAGCCCAAACCAAAATAAACACCAGAATATCAGAACTGGCTGCTGGAGATTATGTGACAGTCTGGAGCCTAATCACTATCAGCTATTCTGGGCCTGTTCAGAATTTTGGAAAAGGTGTTCTGTACTCCTATTCCTTTCAATTTATTATATTAGTTCCTAAGCCTTGAAATCACAAACATGACTCCTAAAGCAAACAAATGAATAATGAGAATTATTTCAGTCTAAACTAAGAAAACCTTGAAACGAAGATTACTGTTGGGATCTGGGGATGTACCACCTTCCTCCTGCAGAGTGCGCCGTGGGTCTCCTGGGCTGGAGCCCTCCAGCACACCTGGAGCTCATCTGCTCATCAGGAGACCTTCCCTACATAAGCAGCTGCCAGACCTTCCTTCAACGCCGCAGTGTTGACCTAGTTTGGTTAGCGAACCTGAGCCTCTCTTACCTGAAAGAATCTCTGTTATCTCTAGAGAGAAACCTGATTCTAATCTGCCTCTGTCTTTGCTCACAGGAAACTTGTCTCAAGTCTGAAGCTCTGGATGAGCTTAACCTGCCTGCCAGCCCTGGTGAGCCAAACCTGAAGATTCCAATCTGGATTCCCCTGCAGCTCTCAGAGAAGAGCTGGAAACTCTGATCAAGGTCTGCCATTCAAGTCAGAAGCTAGGCAGCTGCTGCTGCTTGTGCACTCTGCTGGAACCAACAGTCTCTCTCCGACCCAGCGGTTCCCTCTCTCACTTGAAGTAAAGCCTGGACTTCTTCAAGGTAGACTCTAAAATATCTTAAAGACTCAATTAATCATCAGACTGCCTGGCTAATCAAACTGTCCATCTCTGCAGAAATCAGTGAACCCAACCCGGACCAGTACCTGATCCAGTTCATGTTCTTGTGTCAATCTAACTTCAATAAACTCTGTTTAACTTTTACTCAGCCTCCGTTTGTGTTCTGCATGTGGGTTTAACCTAAAAACCAATCATGACAATTACTGCAAATAGACATACAAAGAAATGTTTATAGTACTAATTAACAAATATTTGTGATGGATAGACTTGTTATCTCTTTGACATTTTAGAGAGATGAATTTAACATTTTTTTATTTAAATGGATGCAATATATCCCAGGTTCAAAAGGGAACTTGTTGAGTACTTTAAATCAGGGTCACCAACATTTTTAAGGCTTAGAGCTACTTTTTGGGTACTGAGTCATTGGAAGGGCTACCAATACTGACCTTTGAACAGCAGGGGTCAGCTTTCACCTACATTTTAAAGATAATAATACAAATATTTTTTAATTCATTCATTTTATTTCTAGTTTTCTTTTAGATATTGTAATTTTGAATCTCTATAAATGCAGGTGTCATTAAAAAAGATAAATAAATTCAAACTTAGCACAGTGGTGAGTTGTGCTTTTTTCAGAAGATACTGAGGGGACCTATGGTGGTCCTTGAGGGCCCCTTGGTGGCACTGCATGGTGGCCCTTATACATTAATCAGTTGTCAGCAGTAAAATGGTTTGATCAATATTAGATGACTTCACTACTTGTAATGACTATTTTTGCCCCTGTCTGTAAAGCTAGTACAGTGTGTTGTCTCATGACTCTTTGTTCCTCCTGCTGCAGTGGCAACTTGTCTGAGCAGTTACACCTGCAGCAGCTCCAATTGCTCAAAGTTGCTGCACCTGGGAGGAGCACCATGGGCTCTCCCAGTGGGTAACCGCCAGATTCTTGAAAGCTCTATTGTGTGTGCGGACTCTGGACTGACTATGACTGCTGCATTAGCCTTAGCCTTGCCTAGTGCTGTCAACTTGTAGATCAGTCAATCATTGATATGAATTATTCAAATTGAGCCTAGAGACTAATGCTGCGTTCACACCAAAAGCAGCAGAGGCAGCAGGAGCAGCTAGTTTACATGCAAAGTCAATGGTTGACGCGCGTCAAGGCACAGCAAAACGTCCAGCCGCGCATCTGAGCAGCTGAAGCAGCGCCCGTCAGGAGTGTTTAAGCGTCTGATGCACGTGACGCGGCACCAACGCAGCTGCTGCTTGAGATGGAAAAATGTATCTTTTGCTGCTCAACTCACCACATCAACCAATCAGAGAAGCTGATCTGGGAGCTGGCAGGAAGACAGACACATCGCTGATAAGCAGCAGCTATGATCACTCCTCTGAAGCAGTTTATTAACGCCTAAATTAACTTAAAATGCTGAAACATGCTGCAAAACATGTTCACTTTTATTATCCTGGTGCCTCCAGTTTGGATTACATACATGAATCCCATTGAACAGCAGTCTCTGGCTGCTATTGAATGGGATTCCTACTGTTAGCGCACCGCCGGTGTGTGGAGGTCAAAGTGGATCCGACAGAAATAATATTTGAAGGCAGGATGGTAATCTGGATGAACTGACTGCACCGTTGATGTTTTAAGGTGGACTTTCCCACTTAAAAACATATTAAAACTACTTTATTCCTACTGATCACAGCAAATATAGCTGACAGGCGAAGAAAGGATACGGTAGCTCCTGCTGCGCGTCAGAACTAAACTTGTACAAGCATAAAAAATTAAGCAGCAGATGTGTTTTTGCTGCTCCTGCTGCGTTTGGTGTGAACGTAGCATTAGGATAGATCATCAGAGCCAGCACAGCCTCTCAGCTTCTTATAAGGTTGTCGGCTTTCATTCAGAGCACCTTTAGCATAACTGAATTGTTCTTGGGCACTAATCCTGTTCTCCTCCACAGTGAATCCAGTGATTTTTGTTCCCGACACACATATTTATCTTAAAACAAATTCTTTGAACACTTTCCATTTCCGTTTGCTGAATTACAGGGTATCCATTCTGTTCAGGCATTGCAGTCAGTCTATTGCTATCTTGCCAGGTCCCTCTTGGAGAAGAGTTTTTTAAATCTCAGCAAGGCTTAACCTGTTTACTAATGTCCATGAATGCATATGCTAACTGGTCCATGGCATCACAGATGACTGCAAGCTAGTTTTTGTGGTGCAGTTCAAAGGTAAGGGAATTGTCATCCACTGTGACCTTAACTTTGAACTAGTTCTTGTTTAATGTGATCTTCCAAAGCACTGGGGGGAAAAAATCATACAAATTCAATTGCACAGTTATTTTCTTCTCCCTGGAAGCTGTGTTTAGAGAAAAAAACATTTAAAGTGAAACTCATTTTAGAACAATTTTATCTTTAATAAACATACTGTGGTGAGAAAACAACAGTACATAGATTATGAATTCAAGTATGATCTGCTGAGAAGGAAAACAGAGAAAATAGAAATCATTATCTTACCTTCAGCATATCCACAGCAGAGTGTGCAAATCACTACAAAGAATAACAAACAATGAATTACTAGAATAATCTGATGGCTGTTCAAATTTAAGAATGAGAAAACTGCCAATAAGAATAAAATAAATTAACAGACAACTCAGGTTTACATTGAACCCTTATCAGCTGGACAAATCATTTTTCTCTTCAAGAATATAAAAAGTAAAATGGATTGTGAGGTTTAAACACTGGTCTGTGGCAGGGCCGTGCAGAGACCACTGAAAGGGGCTTAAAGAAAAAACGGGTACATATTTAATCAGATGCTGGGCAGAAGATTTGCCAGAATCTCAAGCAGATTTAGAAGTTCAGTGTACTGAGGTTTGTTAAAAAATAGTAAGCATGGAGATATTTCATTGAATCAAACTTGTGGGAAACTATAACAGAGAACACAATACCATACAAACGGGGGAGTTCAATACTTTAAAGCAGACAGAATTTAATTTGTTCTTTTCATTATAGAGAAATACTGAGAAATGTTCAAACCTGCAAATGACCAAAATATAAATTAGAGATCTAGACCAACAGACGTATTTTGTTTTTACTCCATTACACTATTAAAATATGAATAGAGGGAAATCGCCCAGCTTGCTACATATTTGCCTGCTGTGTCTAAAAGTAGCTAGCAGCAGCGACACAGAATGAAACAGCTCATTGGCTAATTTATATAATGTGCAGCCTGGTCCCGGATGTACCGTACCCCTGCTGTAGACTATCCTCCATTGCAGTCAGGGCCATAACTACCATTGAGGACACCTGGGTCATGTCTTCGGTATTTTTTAGATTTAATTATATTTTTCCTTAAATTATGATAAAATAAAAATAGATTACACTGAAAATGACTCAAGGTCGATGACTTAGGTCTCCCACAAAACTACAAGGTGTTTTATATTTGCAGAGCCGTTAATAGTGTGACTGGTTAATAAAACAGTCACTCGAGGGTTTTGGCATATGTGCTTCGCTTCAACATGCACTGTCACTATGGTAACTGCCACAAACAGGCTACAGACGGTGTTAGTGAGTCCGTCATTCATGGCCGTTACTGGAATAGGAGCACATCAAGCTACACATGAAGGTGGAGAACAGTTAAAGTTGTAGATGACGGTGAGATATTTTATATTTCGCAGCAAGATGTCACAGAGTGTGAGAGGAAGTCGTGTACAAAACGAAAATAAAACATCCGCTTAATGTTATTCATAATTATAATAATTTTTTCTGTGGTAAGCATCCCTTACATAAAGAGTCACCATGGTCCTTCAAAAAGCCTCAGAATGCCTTATTTTTATTTACATTACTGTTGTAATGTTCAAGAATTCTATATTTATTTTTTATTTTATATACTTTCTTAAATATGCATTTTTTATGTTGTTCATTTAACATTTATACTTCAACTTCTTTATATCTATTTTTACTATTTCATACTTTGACATTTGGCTGCTCTGGAACCTGCAAAACTTATTTTGTTTCATGTTAACATGTTGAAATGACAAACAAAACTCCTTGTAACGGGATGTTGAAATTCAATATTGTTTTCATTAACTTATTCTTCACTAGAAGAACAGGATAGAGAGGAAAAGGCCGAGTCAAACCAATCTCCTCTTTGGGCCAAGCAGCAAGAGGAGCAGTGAGGAGACAGATAGAGGGAGAGAGGGTACTAGGAAAGGAAGATGCTGCTGTGAAATGTTTAATGCCTGATCATTCAATTCAATTCAGTTTATTAATAAAGCTCCAATTCACAACACCTGTTATCTCAAAGCACTTTACAGAGACAATGTTTCATCCGCTAGCTCCGCCACCTCCTACCATTAGAAGGCAGTGAGTCGCAGTATCCCTTCCTCCACTCTCCCTCTCCAGACTGATTAACCATACCTGGCGTGCTCCTCACTTGGACTTTCCGTTCCCCACCTGCAGCTAATGCAGTGAGCCTTTCCTGCCAGTTTGTGGCCTAATAAACATCTTTAACTGGTCCTTGTTCTCCAGCTGTTTCTGCATTTGGGCCAATAACCTTTAAACCATGACAGAAGTACACTCCAATCTGTAATCCTTCAAACAGATACAGGCTTTTACTCTTCAACTTGAATATCTTACCGCCGCGTTAACCTCCGTGCAACCTCCGTAAACCCCCTTTTAACTCGTCTTTGGATTCTTCTCCATTCCAGGTCAGTTTCCCCATAGCCTCAGCCACCATCTTCTCGATTCTCAGTTGTCACCTCCTCTTAGGTCCTTAAAACGTGTATTGCCCCTATACCAAGTTGGACTTTATATTTACCTCCTCCCCAGGTTAAAGAAGCAGAGCTTTTTGAGTTTTTTTATGGTGAGAATGAGGATTTTATCGTTCGTATTCCACCTCCATCATCTCTCAATCAGCTAGCCGAGCCAGAGCCTTTTTATGTGCCAGAATCCAAACCTGGGCCCTTCAGCGGGCCAGAACCCAAACCAGAGCCCTTTAGCGGAACCAGAACCTGAACTGGAATCCTTTAATGGGCCAGAACCTGAGATGGCACCTTCCAAGGCGGCGGCAGCAGAGACGGCGTCTTCCAAGGTGACTGCAGCAGAGACGGCGTCTTCCAAGGCTGCTGCGTTGGAGACTGCATCCTCCACCGGCCTTCCTCCGGCCTAATGGCCATCCTCCAGAGACTACCTCATCTCCAGTCTCACGGCCGGCCTCCTGAGACTTTGGATTGCCCTTGCCCACCATTGGTGGATTTTTTTCTTATTGGACTATTTTTGTTTTTGTTTTTGTTTTTTGTCTGTCCTGGGTGGGTTGCTTTGTGTTTTACATTTTTTTTTTCCTTTCGAGCCCTCCTCTCTGGCTCCACCTCCGCCCCTTTTTGGACATTTTGAGGGCGTCTAGTACAACATACATTAAAGATAACTTTATAATGTGTTTTCATTCAGTGTCAGAGGAGGGCTTATGGGGAAAATGATAATATTAACAATAGTGTAGTTATTATATTATGATATTAATGTAGTTAACAGTGTAAGGGAGGAAAAAAAACAATAAATAGTGAAACCATTTTCATTCTAACACTTATCAGATGGACAAGGCAACATCATTCATCCTGAGAAAATAAACAGAACATCTGATTGTGAGTTTTAATCAGTCAGCCAGACTCACTAGAAACAAATTTTATTTTCCACATCTAAAGACAAATCTTCAGTGGCACTGCATGAAAAGTGGGATTTTTCGATCAATATAATGCACTGTAGATTGTTGTGGGAACTTCATGTTAGCTGCAGTTTACGTAATTTGCAGGCTTCGATTTAAAACTCCCGTAAATTGTCAGAAATTGACGTGGAATTTCTTAGGCAGTGTTCCTTTCCATGCCTCCCCCATGGAATTCTAGGGAGGCTTTAACATGTAAATGAACATGCTGTGAGTTATACAAATGCAAACCAGGGTTGCAGGGGGTAAACCCCCTGCAACCCTGGTTTAGAAAATCTCTGATACAAAAGAGATCAGGTATAGCCTCTTACATTTTAGCTTGAATTGATTTATTTAATTAAAGTATAGAGACCAACACAGATCTTTAGCTGACAGAGCAATACATTTAGAGCAGTAATTATTTTAAAATGATTTGCATTTAAGATAAAAAATAAAATGTTGTTCGTCAATATGCTCAATTCACGAATACTTAAGTGGAAAAGTTTCAAGAAATGATTCTGAGATGATTCACTTTATAACATGGCGCATTATCCTGTTGGAAGTAGCCATCAGAAGATTGGTACACTGTGGTCATAAGGACATAGGTCAGCATGCTAAATTGGTTTTAAGTGTGGCCCCAAAGCCGTGGCAATAAATATGCACCCCCAAATGAATGATAGGTAGAAATATAGATCAGGCTCAGTATAGCTTCTAATTATAGACTCTACACATTTAGCTTGAATTGATTTATTTTAGAATTAAAAGTATAACTTCGAATCACTGTATACATGGCAAATATTTATGTAAAAAAAATACACAAAAATAAAAATAGACATTATCATTAAATTTAGTTTTAATCAGAATCAGTTGGCTGTAATGGTTGATTTTTTTTTTTAGAATTTCCAAAAAAACAATAACAATCTCAAATAACAAGTCAATAGCTTTCCAAAATATTTCAATGCACAAGAAGAAATAATACAACTCATAGCTTTGAAAAAATAAAATTAAATGCACAGGCTGGAACAAAAGTATAAAATAAAAGTAACAAAATAAATAAAAAATAAATAAAATAATAATAGTAGTTAAAAGTAAATTAATCAGTGGGGACTACCAACTGAAATTCTTCAATTAACTCAAACAATTTAATTGCATTTAAATTCTGCATCTTTTCTCAGACATCTTTTGAAAAGGGAAAGTTCATATTTTTGAGAGCAGAGATTGAGAGAGAGCATTTTGCATAGCTTACATTTATGGATATAATACTTTGTTACAATTATTAGAATATTGCAATAAAAATTCCAAATTTTTTTTTCTTTAATGGATAAACCGAATTGTGAATGTTATTGCCAGGAAATAAAATCTAAATTTATTGTTTTTAGTTTTTGGGAATATATACAAACTATGCTCTACTTTCTAGATACCGATCTGTTTTTACTATAATTTAATTTGACAAACCGGATATTCTTCTCTACATTCTTTTTTCTGTTTGGTGCGCGATTGCAAATAGCGGGTCTTGATCTGGACGGACCGGAGGGGGAGCAAAAAATAGCTCAAGCTCCGTGATTTGACGGTGAGAAGGACGGAGAAAGACGTGCGTGGGCGGTGACGAGCTGGAGGATGTGGAACAGCTCTCATTGATTTACATGACAGACAAGTAAGCCAGATAGTAGGATGGACATTTTATTAGAAATAAATCATACACTGTTCAGAATACCAAACATAAGGGCTGATAGTTACATTTGTGTGGGTTTCCAGCACATATTGGGGTGGAAGGAAACGAGAGGGCAGATATAAAATGGCAAAAGGGCAATTAAACATTCTATTAGTTTTATAGTTAAAATAAGTAAATCAGAAGGAAAGAGTATTATTAAAGAGAAACTTATGGAAATTAAAAAAAAAGGTGGGATGAAGATAAAACAGGAAGATTGGTTTTATAAAATTCAGAAGATGGTAGGAGAAAGAAGAAATGGAAGAAGAAATAGAAAGGATGAAAGAGTGATAACAAGGTTAAGATTTGGTCATACAGGACTTAATCATACACTTTTTAAAATAAAAAAACATAAACGAACCAAATGTGATTTCTGTGATAAATATGAAACCATAGAACATGTTATATTAGAATGTCATAAATATGAAAAAGAGAAGATATATGAGAAGAGAGTTTGGAAGACATTAATGAGAAAGCCGTTAATTTATTAGATATACTCGAGGAAAAATTTAGGGAGTAAACATACATAAATAATTATTCGATTTCTAAAGAAAACGTAAAATTATTCCATAGAATTTAATTATAGTAAGTGTGTTTAGAGTGAAGGAATGATATAACAAAGCTGCACAAATATGTTTATATTTTAAGTGTGAATGTGTGAATGTATGTTTAGAAGAAGTTAGGTTAGAATGTATCAGGATCAATATTGTCAAAACCATGCGGTAACTGTTACTCCATACCAGTAAGTGGCGTAATGCTACTAACAGTTTGTTGCCAACCGCCATAAAAAACTCGACAAGAAGAAGATTGAAGGTGACAAGTACTCCAGACGTGAGCGGAGCGTTGACGGAGTATGTGGAATCTGGGGTAAAGGAGGACAAATACACGCCCGGCTGGGTGCAGCGCGACAGTGCAATGAAAATCCCGACTGTCCGCCCTAAAGCCGAACATCTGGCCACCCTACTCAGCAGTCAGAGCAACTTTGCGGATATACGGTAACTCTAGGAAGAAGAGAAGACGGTGCACAACGCCACGCTAGCGTTAAATATGTTACTGGTAGCTATGCTAAAAGCAGTCTAGCTTAGCTAGCGAGAAGTCGTGCAGCCATGGTTCATGAGCTCTACGCTAGGTGCAGTTTTCAAAAGCAGCCTAGCCCAAAGCTTTACGGCTAAGTGTATTTTTGGTGATTCACAGGAAGCCATTATGCCGCCTTTTAACAACTCGAGACTAACTGTAGGCGCTATGAACCGGCGCAGGGGTAAGGTTTAAAGAAGAATATGCTTTCATTCCTACGTGGTAAAAGGACATGGATACGGATGGATACCGACCATATGCTGTCCTTTTTTTTTTCACAGACTACAGTCGCTTCACAATGAGGCGCGTGACCTCCTATTTACTCGATTTGCACTCGTATGTTGATAAATACTTACATTGTGTGTAAAAGGTGACTTGTTTTTAATGTTTTCTCCTCTTCCTTGTTACTGTGACTTACGCGTTTGATTTTTTTTATTCATACCACTCTCATTTAATTGTTTTCCAGCTGCCTGTAAGACGTAATTATGAGACGGTATGCAGGAGCTTCAGATACACGCTGCTAGCCAGCACGCTACGTGCGGAGGCTGCCAGGCTATCTGCTCGGAGTCGGGCCAGACCCAGAAGAGGGTAAGACTTTATTTGGTGACTATTTTTCAGGTGCATTGATAGATGTGTTGTGTCCATATGCAGTGCGCTGATTCATGCTTTTTCGGCAGCTGCTGAAGGCGCAGGCAGAGTGTGCTGGCAGATGAGGAAGTGGAACTCTCTGTAAACCGCCTACCATCGGTTCCCTCTATGTCCCGGACGGTAAGAAGATGGCGCTGCCGGGCGGGTAAGTCTCTGGATGGATTTGTACGGTCGTACGCCGCATTTCAGTAGGCCGGATCTCACTGAACTCTGTGTTAAGCTAAAAGTCCCGGTTAGAAGTTTATGTCGGCTACAAGGCCACGCTATTGTAGGCGCCTGCACATCGGACCTGGGCCTCGAGGGAATGCTGCCTGTTACCTCCAACCCCGAGGGAAGCAAACGGACCGCTCACGGAGTTGTAATTTTAGATACGCATGTGTTTGGATACGCGCTGTATATAGTTGTGTGTGTTTTAATAAAGCTCTTCTTTGCATAAACAGCTTCCTGGCAAATCTTCATTTCCTGTATAAATTCATTCATGTCCTTGATGGTAGCATAATAATTGTGTAGTAGTGTAGGATAACATAAATACACAGCATATGAATGAATAAATATATGAATGAATAAATATATGAATATATATATATATATGAATAAATAAATATATATATATATGAATAAATATATATATGTAAATATATATATATGCCAACCAATCACGAGCGTTAACTTCACTTGTTTAAAAAGAAGTGGTTCCGGCCCAATACTCAGTAAGAAAATTAAAGCCTGGCGTGGCCACGGGTGGTTTTGCTGCCAATCACGAGCGTTTATTTCATTTGTTTGAGAATAGGGGTTTCAGCCAATACTGAGAAGGTTATTCAAGCCGTGACCTGGCCAGCCGCTGGTTTGCTGCATTCATATGCTAATTAGGGCCATTAGTACAGCTGGATCGCTTTCTCCACCTACGTCACTGTCCGCTTCCGACAATTTGTGGCACGCACAAACGCTGACAAGCACGGGTTGCAAATTGTCGGAAACTGACTAAAAATCAGGCAGATCTGCGGGAGTTTACGGGGGTTTACGGGGACGAAAATCTCACTTTTCATGCAGTGTGGTGTCAGATATTTAAAAAGAAAATCCAAACAAAGAAACTGCTGCTGTGACCGATTTCTCAATCATAAGTCCTTCCTCAGCTTTCTCAGCCTCCTCCATCTTTTAAATTCTGGTGAATCTTTCTGAAGTGATTCTGCTGCTACAACAAATCATACTGGCTTCCAACTGTCAAAGGACACAAGCAGTGGTTGGTGCTGCTGCATCCGGTACTTAGGCCTTCAGTGGGGCCCCCTCTACTTCTGCTTCTTAACCCCTTGACGTCTGAATATCAGAATCAGAATCAAGACTTTAATAATCCAAGAGGGAAATTACTTATATATTATTATACTACTTACATATTGTGTGTATATTTATATATATATAAACCAGTTGTAACAGAAAAAAGGGCTTGCAAAAGGTTCCTGTTCACTAAATGTTCACTAACTGGCACTGAAGGAATGCACATGCTATCTTGGTAATTCAAAGGGTCTGTTGCATATTTGCTACAATGGTTGTCAAGGGATTAATATCATCATTTTCACATTTAAATGAGATAAACCCCCAATAGTACTCGAATATGAAAAGTAACAAGCGCAGGAATAACTGGGAGAAAGTTTAGTGTGAGGGTGAATACAGAGATCAATTAATCAAGAAGACAAATCAAGACAAAGGTAAACCTCTACTCTATAACTGCAGCTCTGCCATATTTTCATCGTCAGGACTCATTCAGATCCAATATGCATCAAACTAGCAGATAGAATAGAGCATAAAACATGGAAATAAAAGACAAAATCCATGTTTCTGGCTTTGTGCAGGGAATCTTAGTTTCTCCATTTATTGTTATACATTCAGGCAAGAAAAACGTTCAACAACAGCTGATCTAAAATGTAGATTGTCGCTACCTTAAGTTAACATCAGCCAGCACTGCTGACTCTGAAGGCTCTGGGCAGATTTGACTGACATAGCAACACACAGAGGCTGAAATTTGATTGGACAAAAAATATGGCAACTACATAAATGTAATGGAAGCAGCGCAGCCAAGAGAAATGCCACAAATTTAAGAGAAGAGATTGTTTGGAATAAGATCAAAGGTTTAGGTCATGAATGTTTAGGCCAGCAGAGAAGGCTTTGAAGGCTCTGACTGCCCACCACTGGACACAAGTAACAGGGTTTGGTCACATCTGGGTGCCACAAAGTAACAAGTCCTGTATAATTTTTAAGTTTCAAACTTAAAAAAAAATGTAAGTAATATGATAGATAAATTTTTCAGGAAAGACAGTTTAAACTAGCAACATACTATAATCTGCACCATGTAAATTATCAAATAGATTAACAGTCATATTTACTTACAGAAGAAGCCCAGCCTGCAGAGCAAAGTGTGCCCCATCCTCACTTCTAGACCTGCTGCACAGAATCAGAAAACTTGCTCAAATTTCAGCACAGAAAAGGAGAAGTTACATTAAATGCATATAAAAACTAATGTTCTTATACCTCTTCTTCAGACCATAAAAGTCCTGCTCTGTCTGTTTCCTTCCTTTTTTTTCAAAGTTCATAAAGTACATAGCTACGTCTTTCACCACAATGATGTGTTAGAAACAGATTTCCTGTCTCTGCAGGAACTTCATCTCAGTTTATGGGAAAATATATCTGTCAGGTTTCAAACATTGTTTAAATGCTACTCTTGAAAAGACTCATTGAATTAGGAGATTTATAACTTGTTCTGCTCTACATGCATTGTGTTAAAATTATCAATTAAATACAGTTCATCTCTTTTTTCTTTCTCTCATCTACAATCTATTCATGCAGCCATTTTCCTGCTGCAAGTATCCGTCTATGAACTTAAAAATAATCCACAGTTGTCTGTTATCCTAACAATTTATCTTAATCTTCCATATTACTTCTTTATTTTCTTTCCTGCTGTTGCATGAGGGTGTACAGAGTTTAGACCCACCCCATATTTGCAAGAGAGTGACCTCTGAGGCTGAGCCAGGCCATCTGACAGAGGACCATTTGAATATTTAATATCATCCTATAAAATATATCTTTAAAAAACAAGAAACAAAAGCAACCAAAGTAGATCATTTAATAAAAAAAAAATATAAGAAAAACTGATATAGGATATAGCATCAATATATGGTATGGGGCTGCCATGTGGTCAGTCTCTGTCTCTTTCTGTGTGCTGCAGTGACTTCCTACTCTACCATATAAAGAAAATCATTGCCTATGTGGTAAACGTTCTTGCATTTGGCTGCAACGATGGAGTTATCTAATTGGTTGTGGCCATTTATGCTAAATTCTTGTAATTTGTTATTTCTACAAATTTAGTTTTTGTCTTTTGGTATATAGAATATATTTAAGTTAATTTAGAACCAAAATGTGTTATTTATTTTTTACATTTGGAGTAGTTTGGAGTAAGTTCTTAATTGTTTGTCCCTCCCATTAATTTGAGTGATCAAGAGCACACCAGGGGCCTGTTTGTCAAGTTCAACCAGCTCTGAGTTAAACTTGAACTCTGGATTGATATTCTAAGATTGGAAACTCTGAGTTTTGGGTTTCAGAACAGCTGAAATGAGTTGGTTCAATCAACTCTAAATTGACTGATTCTGAGTTAAGCGCGTGCACCACAACTATAAAAAGCCATTATCAATGGAGCACAGATATTACGAGTCAGCATGGCAACAGCATCAGAAAAAAAAAGGTGTGCATATTTCTCAAGCATATGCAGAATTTGAACATGTATTTTTTTTAAAAAAGCAACACGGCTGCAGCGGCGAAGGAGAGAGAGTTAGCTTGGGTGAAAATAGCTTCGTCAATGCGTCAGTTTACATTTTAATTACTTTTATACAGTGTTGGGTGTAATGAATTAAGTTACTTAAGTCATATAAATGTAATTATGTAATTAAATTAAAGACTATAAAACAATAGTGGATTTAATATCAAATTTTTAAAAGGTACTGTATATTTTGATTTGAACTTTCTCCCTCTAGTTACACACTTTGGTCAATTTAAGATTAATTCATGCAATTGAATATTGTTTATTTGAAAGCATTAGAAGTGCAGTTTCTTGTTTCTCCTTGTATTGTTCAAGTGGTTGAGGTTGATTTGGGATTTAGAAAGTAATTAATAAGAAAGTAAAACAAATTAGTAAGTAGACCAATACTTTCTAGAGACAGTAATTATTACATTAATCTAATTAGACTTGTTGAAGATAAAATTTGTAGTTAGTAATTAAGAACTATTTTAGAGTAACTCTGATATTATAACCAACAGTTATAATATCAGAGGTGAAACTGGAAGAACAGTATTTTATTAAACCTAATTTAGTTTTCATGGATAGGTGCAATCCTGCAGGCATCAAAGAACATGGCAGCAGCTGAAAATGAAATATAAAAACATACTTCAAGCAGGTAAGCCTTGAGCACATCATGGGAGTAGAGTAGCTACCTGGCTTTACAAACATTTGACATATTAAATGACTAAATGGCATTCAGTGTCTAGCAGTGCAGCAGCATTTTTGACATAGGTCTAAATGTTCATTCTCATTTGACTTCTACTCAGCCAACAGAAAGAAGGCAGAGGCTCGTAGAACAGGGGGAGGACCTGCACCACCACCCCGGACAAATGCAGAAGAGATGGCCCTGAGCCTAAATGCTGGAAGGCCAATGGCTGAGGGAATTCCTGGAGGGACTTCATCAGAGCCAGTCACTCCAGAAGATTTAAGTGTCTTCATAAAATGTAAGAGGTCTACCTACAGTGTTATTTTTTATGTAGACTAAATGTGATATTTCCATTTATATTACTTTGGGTTGGGTTTTTTGTTGGTCCCAACAGATTCGGATGGTAATATCTGCCTCTTGGAGCCTCCTGTCCCAACAGTACCCCATCCAGTTGTCAGTAGCCTACTCCATACACCATCAATTATGACAAATAGTATTATAAAGTGTACTCTATGAAATGCTCATCTTCACAGGATGATGGGGATGAAGAAACTGTTTCTGCTGCCACAGACAGACCTAGAGAGGTCATTTTAATATTATTTGTCTACACATCAAACAATCTACACATTCATATTTATATGTGGAGTAGCCTATAGAATCCAAGTTTATATTTATAAATGGTCATTCTTATCTCTACACCCCAGAGTGTGGAAGAACAGCAGGAAGAAGGTCCATCAACTTCTGGTGCACAGATGGACACAGTTAGTGATTTACAGTAAATGCCAGTTTCATTCTGAATTGTAGACTACATTCATAATGTGACTCTAATCTAATGTATTTTCATTTGCCAGTTAAGGAGTTATATAGACTTCTTCTTATTAAAAAGATAGAAAAAAACAGCAAAGAACTTGTATACTTGGACCGCCAGATCCAAAAAGCAGATCTGGAAATCGACATTCTGAAACTAAAGCTAGAGGTGAGTGTATGGTCACAGGTGAATTCTAGGAAGTATTGAAACTATTTTAAAATCTTTTTTTTTTTTTTTAGCAAATGAAGAAAACCATATAAATTGCTGTGATTTTGTTTATTAATTAGTTTATTTTGTGGTTGCATTTGTATGAAATAAAGAACACCATAAATTGCTGTAATTTTGTGTTTATTCATTTTTTTTTTTGTGGTGGTGGATATCATGTGTATTAATCTGAGAAGACATTGCGGCATATCATATCCCGGACTACCCTTCCATCCTGGAAATCTGCAGGGTTGATGGGCTCTTCCTCAGGGTCTTGTAATTGTAGGGCTGGGATGCATCCCCGATGTTATAAAGAAAACTTCCATTCGCAAAGAAACGTAAAGCAACGCAAAGAATCTGCTCGGATGTAAGAGCACGGCCACGATGGTTGATGTTTCTGATGTAAGGATGGATGAGATTATGGATGTATCTTATTGACTGTAAAGAAAAACAGTAACGCTCAAATAAAAATGGATAGGGATATGACAAAAAATCCACTCTGGGCCTCAAAATCCTTTCCCGATGTAAATGTAACTCCCTACGAAGTAATACAGCCTCTTCGTCAACAGGATCATCCATAAAAGGACATGCCATTTCATTTCCTTTGATGCGCTCTACGTGACTGAAATGTGTGCAATGAATATGTCCCCAAAGAATCAATGAGGTGTTTAAACACCACTTCCTCTTTAAAAAGGGGAGGAGACCAAAATAAACTCTGGATTTTCTGAAGAAAACCTGCTCCCGACCAGGTTAGGTTCACAGAGTAAATTGCCATGGTAACTGACTCTGAGTATAAGTTACCTCTCTTTCAGAAACGGGCTTGACTTACTCTGCTTTCTCAGGTTTAACTTACCTCCCTTTCTGAAACAGAACACCCAGAGTTTCCCTAATTTCAGGGTTAACACACTCAGAGTTTTCACTTAACCTCCTTTCTGAAACAGGCCCCAGGTGTTGGAGGATGTTTGGTAAAATGTCTAGTGTGGACGGGAGGTTTTGAAAAATGATTTTTTGACCACTTTTTTGGAAGTTTAAAACATTAAATTTCGTTTCTACTAAGTTCCAAGACACTTGAAGTATTTTTTTTTTTTTTATATTTTTTATTTTTGCCTTTTAAGCCAAGCTGGAAGTGTGTACAAAAACAAAACCACCTGTTACCACCCACGGCCTTCATTGGAAACTTTGGTACTTTATTTTTGTTGGAACAGAAGGCCGTGACATAATTGGTTGCAGTACGTTAAAAATTCATTCACGTCACTTAAGGCGAGGCTCAAAAATCCACAAAAAAAAAAATAAATAAATTTTAAAAATCCACAAACAAATGCAATGAAGTTCAAAGACCAATAGTTAGACCAATAGTAGTTTATGAATAAAGATATAATGTTATATGCATTACAAACACTTTTGGGAATCATTCTTTGTGAATATGTTATTTTTATGTGCTTGTTTGAATCAGCATGTTAATGTGTGGATCTTATCATGTGTGCCTGTCTAGCCATCAGAGTGAGGACCATTTTTTCAATTTCACCATCAGATTGAGGACCAGTTGTTGCAAAGTGAGGACATTTTGCTGGTCCTCACAGGCTATTTTGCTAACGTTTAGGTTTAGGGCTAAGGTGTCATTTGGGTTAGGGTTAGGGTGAGGTTTGCATTGGTAATAGTTAGGTTTAGGATTAGTGAATAGAAAGGCTTTAAAATGACCAAAAATAAATGGAAGTCAATGGGAGTCGACACAAGGTCCTCACTACATATAGCAGAATTAATCAGAATCAGACTTTGTGTGTGTGTGTGTGTGTGTGTGTGTGTGTGTGTGTGTGTGTGTGTGTGTGTGTGTGTGTGTGTGTGTGTGTGTGTGTGTGAGTGTGTGTGTGTGTGTGTGTATGTCGTGCTGTGCATGTGTGAATCACATATATGACTTTGTGAAAACTGATACTTTTCTAGTTCCATATAAACTAACACCTTCACCACATTTAGATAGCAGCTACACTGTTAGGAAGTAGATAAGAAGTGTCAAACATTTTGAAAGATGCTCAGTTTGAGGCATCTTTGAAAAATATTTACAGGAAATTGTGCTACGTGAGGGAGGATTTTTTCAAGGTAAAATTTTATATCTTTAATTACCATTCTTGCCATTTTACTTTCAGTAAAATATGTTTCCGGAGAAGTGACATACATTTAGCTTTAAATGCTCTACTTCCTCATCTTAAAACTGAAAAAAGCAGCAAAGCTATGAGGGGGATAAAAAGACTCCATAAGATCATTAATTTGGGTGAAAGAATATTTATTTTGAAACATGCTGTGGATTTAGAAGACCTAAGTCACCAACTTAGCCTCTAAAGTTTGCCTATTCCTGCCTTTATTGTTGGATCCTGATCAGGAAAGCCTGCATCAAGTTAATAACTGTTAAAAATAGAAACCAGGCCTGCTACAACCTGGAAGGATAAGAAGGTATACTGGATGGATGGATGGATGGATGGATGGATGGATGGATGGATGGATGGATGGATGGATGGATGGATGGATGGATGGATGGATGGATGGATGGATGGAACGAAGGAGGGACGGATGGATGGATGGATGTGTTATAGAGCAATACCGACTGACGGGTTTGTTTTGATGCAGCCTGTCCCTCTGGCATCACATCCTGAATCATGCGTTCTTGTCACTTTTTCATCCACTAAGGAAAATCTTTTTCTCTCTTTCCCAGAACCTCAGTCTGGATGCAACAGACAGACCTGAAATTCTGGCTGGATATCACGTTACATGTGGTGCAGTCTCAGGAACCGTAGTCCATTTTTGCCGGCAAAAATGACTGCAGTCCTCTTTGAAATGAGCTCTCAGTGTAAAATGTAGCAGAGCCTTGGTTGTACATCCGCTCTGATACAACAGATGAGGGATGAGGAGTTTTGTTAAATATCCATCATCGATCAATCAATCATTTTAGCACCCAGTTCCTGTCCTGGCCAGACACCTTGTGTCCTGTGTGTCATTCTGGTTCCGACCCAAAGACTGCTGAGTCGCTGCCTGTCTTCCTGAGCTGAGGAACCCCCAGGAACAAAAAAAACAAAAAGCTGCATAGGTTCCCCAAAAGTTCAACGTCTACTGTAGGAATTCATCTGTGCTGTATCGGACTGACTCTTACTTTCCTCAAGTGGCCTAGGTGGACATAAGACCCTGACCAACTGGTATGAGGCCGCCGATGAAACAACTACTCACAACAGAATTGGTCTTAATCCTTCTTAATCCGTCCTTTCCCCTTCCATAGGGCATCAACAACTTAAGTATCTTTTATTATTTTAAGGGTCCCTTGCTTTGTTAGATGCTGACTGGTTTACTAAAAGGATTTTTGATGTTACAGCCTTCTTTCCCGTGAATATTTGTCTTGAGCCTTATTCTGCTGGAGGTTTCTTCCTCTTAAAAAGGAGTTTTCCTCTCCAGTGGTGTAACGACACAACAATAGGCCCGTAAGCAACATTATCTGGTTGGGCCCCATATGAAGTACAACACCCCATACCCCCCACCGTCACCGCTGCCGTAGACAACCGACCTGAAATGTGCCCCATACATACAAACTTCATTATTTCATCATTCTTCTACTTCACTAGACATGGATATACTTTAGTATATTCCGCTGTAAAATGAGTCTTATCAGGCTACCTTGAGTTTCACTCCTCCCCTCCTCACCCACACTCCCTCCATTCATCTTCTGGTCGCAATCTTTACTCACTGTAACAAGGAGCAACGTCCACCTCTCCCTCTTTTGTTCTTTGAAAGAACGTGTTTATTTTGAGAAGTTTTTTCCGTTCTTCCATCAGCTCTTCTTTGCTTTTGCTTTTCCTGAATCCACTTTGGTAACTCATTCTGGTATCCGTAAAATATAAAATACTCAAATACATTGTTCTTTTAAGATCTTTATTGCGGTTTTAAACATATTGTATGAGTGTATTTTTTACCAACCGTCTAATGAACTATACACAGTTATTAACATAGTCATTAAAAACCACTGTCTGGTTTTGCTATTGGTGTCGTGTTTAAACGGCTCACCATCATGTTGAAATCTGCCATGTGTTGGGGTATAAATAAGGTCTGGTCAGTCATCCCATTATCAGTTAGGTTTAAGAGGATTTTTTTGCACCATTACATCTTCAAAGAGATGTCCTAGTCCACAATTCCATAGAGGGCCTACCAGGTGTCAGTGACGCGGCCCCTAAGAGGTTGGAGGACCCTAAGAGGCCGGGGCTCCTAAGCAATTGCAGTCTCTGCTTACCGATAGTTACGCTGTTGTTCCTCTCCACTGTTGCTACAAGCATGCTCGGTGTGAGGGTTCACTTTCAAGTCAAAAAGTCAATGCAATCAACTGGCTTTTCATTATATAGAAAACTTTGAAACACCCTGACTGTATGATCAGGCTGAATTGTCTCTATAAAGTGCCTTGAGATAACGTGTTGTGAAGTGGTGCTATATAAAGTGAATTGAAATTTAATTGAATTGGCTTTTAAAAAATTGTAACTTTACCTCCTTTTTATGTGCATAAAAAAAACTAAAAAGGAATTGGTCGAACCGCTTTTTTTTTTTTTTTTTACATTTCTCAGCTGTATGATTTGTCTTACGCTAAAGATTTTGATGACAAATTAGGACCAGATGAAATAAATACTCAAACGTTCTACAGAACATTAAACAAAAATTATATATATATTTTTTTGCTGCATTGGTTTTACAAGGAAGCATTTGCCTAATTAAACTAAGCTTCTATTCTTCAGGCTTTTATTTGTAATGTTTTCATTGTTAATGAGTTTCATGAGGGCTACCTCTTGAATGATAACCAGACTGTGTGCTCATGTGAGATTTATTTAAATGAAGTAAAGTCCTGGTATTCTGTTTGCTGCGTAATTGATTTATTTTAGTACAGAGATGTGAGTACGCTAGCTGAGCTGTTGTGCTATCAGTTTATCAAAAGCATATAACATTACTAGTTCAATAAAATTTACAGAGAATCTGTCTAACAGCATTTAGCCATTCATATTTTATCACATAACAGGCACTGTTTCTCATTCAAACTGAGCCGATAATTAGTTTTATGAAATGCCAGAGGAACATGTCCAACCAGTTATACAATTCAATTCTTAGAATATAGAAAGTTTTTACAGAAAAATGTTAGCAAAAAGTCAATAGTGCACTTACCAAAGAAGTCCGGCCAGTACAGCAGCCTGTTTAACATGCTTACATATGGACCTGCTGCAAGGTATACTGAGCATTATAACGTGTTCCTTCCCCTTTTACACAAAGTACACACCCGTGCAAATACTGTGACTGTAGCAGTTAATAGAAACTGGAACATTTCCTGTCCATTGCATATTGGCAACAATATGATTTCAAATAAGTATGATAACAATTTCTTCACATTCAGTCAGATAAGATGCAGAAAACATTAAAGAGTGCTTGTTTTACTTGACTAACTTCAGTAAATTTTCTCACCTCTTCTTCTGGTGAAAAATTGTAACTTTTGTCATTAAATCTGACTAAGCTTAAGGCTTTCTACAATGAACAGGCTAACTCTCTATATATTTAAAGCTGATAAATAGATGCAAAAGTCTCACATTTATAATTTCAGCAAAACATGGTGCTACAAAGTATTTTCTGAGGGAGGTTGAATGCAGAATCACACCACAGTTACCACAGTCACAGCATTATTCTGTGCTATTTTCTACTGCTATATTAATGCAACGTAGTATGAAACCTTTGAGGTTTTTAGCTGTGAGGTGAAAAATGTAAAAAAAGAACCACTCTCTTATACGGAGCCCCTCTTATGACATGGTCAAAAAAAAAAATTAATTGTGGCCACGCATTAAGTATAACGTGCGCACGAAAATATGTTTACTATTGGGGGGGACACATGTCGGAAATCTGAGATTCGTATTCAACAGAAACATATCTTAAGTATGCTACTTAAAAAAAGGCTATTTAATCTTTTACTTTATTCCTTTATAAATGTGTCTTGCAAAAATAATGCATTTAAAATTTACATAATGCATTTGTTCATAAGATGTGAGCATATCACCAAACAAAATGACTGGAGTCTTTTATTAAGCAAAGGGAGATGTCTTTCAAGGGCTTCAACCCTTAGCATATTTAGTGTCTGCATCACACTAGAAAATCAAATATTTCAGTTTGATTAAAAACAATTCACTAAGCCACACATGTGCAAAGTTTGATATGTTTTATTTTGTCAAACTTGCAATAATGGTCAAAAATGAATTTATATAGGTTGACTGACAGAGGGAGCTGACAGTGTGGTGAAGAATTATGGACAGGGCGCTTTGAAGCATCTGGTTCAAAAACGCATTATCAACCTTTGGTAGAAATCCATCCATCCTTCCATTTTCTGTACACCCTGTCCCTTAGTGGGGTCGGGAGGTGCTGGTGCGGGGTACACCCTAGACAGGTCGCCAGTCTGTCAAGACCTTTGGTAGAAATGGCGCCTTTAATTCCAATTTGCAGTACAGAACAGAGAAAACTACAGAGTTGTCAATGTTGTGTTAATCTGTTTATAGTCTAAAAAGAGGAGCCAGCAGTTTATTTGAGGAAATAAAGGTGCAGAAGTTAATTAGTTGGTTAATTAGTGGTTGTGCAGTGGACTGCTGCACAACCAATGCGACCGCCGCTGCTAAGAATTAAAATTAATTCTCCCTGTGGTTTTAACTAACGATCAGGAGCGCGGCAGGTATAACATCTGTCAATTTCGGCGAATCAAAACCACGCAAAAAATAAAAAAATCCTCGTTAAACGCACGCCCAGATCGGGCTAATTTCAACACAAGTTGTGTTAGGTGACTGTTACTCACACTGACGTTTCTCTTTTTAAAAAAATCTGAGTAAGTCCTACTGCTGTTTCAGCCTTTTAGTTGGTGGTGGCATTGTACTGAAATGAGATATATAAAAAAAAAAAACATTTTGGCTAGCGTAGCAAACGTCTAGAGAAAGTTAGCAGTTAAATATTGGATGAGTGATCATCCCAAGACTACGGAAGAGGATTAGGGCCACTGGAAAAAAAAAAAAAAAGTTAAGTGATTTTTAAATTTCATTTCAGTTTAATACAGGGAAAAAGGTCAGAATTCTGACTTTTTTTCTCAGAATTCTGACTTTAATCTCAGAATTTTGGATCTTAATGTAGATGGGCACCATGAAGGAAAGAGATGTGGAGCACTCAGCTTCACTGACAAAGATGTGAGTTGTTTGAGGTGGCCAGTGACACATTGGTGGAAAATGACGGAATTAGGCAACTTTTTACGTGCCCGAGGGGTCCCCTCATTAATGGAGGAGCAGAAGAGAGCTAGTCTCTAAAACAGACATGGCTATGGCTTGATGCTAACATGTTTGTTTTTAAACATACTTTTGTTATATTACATTTGTGTTGTGTTTTCCAAATAATGTAGAAAATGGATGGTGGGTTTATAATGTTTACCTTTTATGAGCAGGACAGGAAGCAGAGAAGTGTAGCATTACCTCCAACTAGTTAAACTCATAATTATGAAGTTATTCAACAAATTCCTCAAGTAAAAAAGTGCAACTTTTTATTTTTTATTTTTTTTGTTTTTTTTTTTACCAGATTTGTTGATTAATTTCAAAATTATGTATTCCTTCCAAATTTCCAAATCTGAAGAATTTTTTAAACCAATATCTACATTATTTAACATTTAGTTTATGTTTTAGCAGTACTTCCTGTTATATTTCTTTATACGTATATTTTACATTTTCTTGCACAGCAAGCTCAGCAGATTTGAAATTGTGTGCTTGTGTAAACACTAGTCAATCTTTACTCTAAACATATATTCTGGTTATTTTTTAGTTAGACCTACTTGTTTTTATGTATCTGTATAAGTACCCCCCGAAAAAAAATAAAAACACTGTAAATTGATTAGAAATATTAATCATCTGTCAGATTTCTGAGAAAAAAGTCAGAATTCTGAGATTAAAGTCAGAATGAGAGAAAAAGTCAGAAGAAAAAAGTCAGAAGAGATTAAAGTCTGAGAAAAAAGTCAGAAGAAAAAAGTCAGAATTCTGAGAAAAGTCAGAATTCTGACTTTTTTCCCCATGTTAAACTAAAAAAAAAATGTAAAAATCAGTTAACTTTTTTTTTCCAGTGGCCCTAATCCTCTTCCGTACAAGACTAAGATGACTAAACCAAAAAGATTCAGTTTCTATATATGAAAGTGAACTAAAAACAAAACGTTATAAATGGGCAATATTCATAGCAGCATCCCGACAGACTATTTTACCTCTTTCACAAGTTTCTGATTTCTGTGTCGCCGTTTCCCTCCCTGCTGACTGAGTGCTCAAACACTCAGCAGTTCAGAGAGGGGAGGGGGAGTACAGTGACGTAACGCTATGCTGCGCCTTCAAAATAAAAGCACGCTAGTTAAAAAATGTCAAAATCTAATATTTTGCGGTACAATTTTTGGGGGGGACATATCCACCTGGCTTTTATATTGCTGCATCGACGGGTTCTCACGCAACATAATTTGGCTGCGGGCCGCCCTCACTAACAGCGACCCGAAAGTCATTGGGGCGTACTTTGTGGAAGCAGTGGAGCGCTGTGGGGGCTGCCCCAGGCTCGTACGAACTGACATGGGCACTGAGAATGTGGTGGTCAGAGACCTTCAGCGGTATTTACGTAGAAATGACGTGGATGACAGAGCAGCGGAGAGAAGCTATATCACAGGAGCAAGTACCGCGAACCAGAGAATTGAGAGCTGGTGGGGAGTGATGAGAAAAGAAGGAATAGAACCATGGATCACGCTTCTGGCAGAGCTGAAGGATGAGGGATTCTTCGCTGGAGATTTCATTGACAAAGCTCTGTCACAGTTCTGTTTCATGCCAATTATTCAGGTAATTAGCCTATATCAGGGGTTTTCAAAGTATGAAAGGGTGAGCCCCCCTCCAGGGAGCACTATGCCTGCTGCGCCCCCTAACCCCCCCCCCAAAAAAAGAAATAAACCCACACACAAACAAATGCCACTACAAAACACCTCTTTTAAAATGACACTATCTGAATGAAATTTAACATATATAACATTTTAAAACATTTCCTCCCATTTTAATTATTTTATCGGGGCCTTTGTATGGCAAATACGCCCTTTTTTCATTTTTTTAATGATAAGAACAACCCCAAATTCACTTTTAAACTGTTTTCTCAAACAAACGTTACATCTGAGATTCTGACTTTAATGTTTGAGATACCAACAGTGTTATCACATCTTAACAACAACATTTTGATCAGATCTTCATTGAGAGCTGTGGAAATTCAGTCCCTACTGACAGCCAAAAGTGCGCAAGTGACACGTCACTCATCCTCTGTTTTAAGTCCAGGTCACAGCTCAGCCAGAGCATCTTCCTCTCCTGCTGAAAGTCCATCTTTGAGTGTCGCAGGGAAGGAAAATGGGTTTCTCACCCACTGGTTTGCCATTGTCTCCTCTCCAAACTGCTCGCGCATCCCCTCCAAATGCACGCAGACAGCCTGCTGTAAAAACTCCACCTTCAGCCCCGCTCTCTGGCCAAAACATCCTCTAAGATGGGAAACATTTCCACTGATCCCCGCTCCACACGCACACCCCACAGTTCCAACTTTGTCCTAAATACATATTTATTTTTAAGTAGCAATCTTAAAAGGATTTAAGCCACTATATGAGTTTGTTTTATTTAGTAGTATGTGATGTATTGATTCTTTAGACTGTTGTTGTGGAAATAATGAATTGTCAAGGATACTTTTATTTTAGCTCAACACAAACTTGGATGATATTTCACTTATTATAGGCTCTAATTACTTTTTAAAAAATGCACTGTATGCCCCACTGTATGACCTAATTGTTCTTGTTTCTTCAACAGGAGGTATTAAATGACATCCGGGGTGTTTGGAATGCTCACCGTATAAGGCCCTCCAAAAACACCAACGTGCCCAGTGGGATACCTGATGTCATGTACATGGCCCCTCACCTTTGGGTGCAGAAGACTGTCTTGTTCCACTGACTGAAGATTTGACCACATGTAAAGACAGCTGCACATTTGTCAGTTCAGTCCCATGTGATGTGGACGTGTTTGATTTGTGCACAATAATAATGGAGGAATCGAGCTTGGAGTTCCCATCTACCATGTCCCAGGCAATTGATTTGTATTTTCATCTGAGGGACACGGTTCGTTCACAGTTATTT
>JAGKQL010000028.1:2308277-2330930 GCA_018398635.1 Cyprinodon brontotheroides
TTTAATTAAAAGTCTAAAGGTTACGTTTTCGATAAAACTACACCGTCATAAAAAGGAAAGTAAACACAGTGAGACATTATGGAACAAGCATCTTCCTGTGGAAATAGTTTACTTCAGATTGAAATACACTTTGGAGAAGGTGTGTGACATTATAAACACTTATAACTAAAACTCAAACTCCCTCTTGTCTGAGAGAAAGCTGCAAGTGAAGATGAGTTTATTTTTAGCTCCAGATTGAGTCCAAGAATACTTTTAAACATGAAAGAATTTCCATCATTAGAGGAACATTGGTTTTAGAAAATGCCAAATCAGAGCATAGAATTAAACTCAAAAGAAAGTCTGTGTCGCCCAGAAAGGCCTGCAGAGAAGGGCTGTTCTTCTGATAGATGTTATTGGTTATTTGCAACATAGAGTAGAATAATATTTGTAAATCTAGATGTTTGATTTTATACACTCTGAATTTGAGTTTAACTTGAAACAAAACTTGATAGAACAAAGTTTTAGCACTAGGGTGTAAACATCGATGCATATCAATTATTACAGACTATATACAATAAATCTGTGAGATGTAACCCATGGAACATTGCACCAAACTGCAGAAGGTACATTTCAACCAGAGGGCAGCACTGAGGCAGAATATTGTTGAATTAAACCCGTTTAAACCATAATGTCAAAATGTGCACTGTTCTGAAAATGGGAGATGAGAAAGAGTGCATTAACCCTTTGAAATTCATAAAGTTTAAATGGGTAATTTTTTTTTTTTTTTAACTCTTTAAATGTCTGGTATGATAAATATATCTCACTCAAGTGTGTGCTACATAAACCATAAGAATAAAGCCAATGAAAATGGAAGATTCTGTATTAAGCTTCATTTACTACGTCCAATATATTAGTTTGAAATCATTACAGTTATGAATTAATGGAATGCAGTAGCCCAGCAGTATTTCTTGAGAATTTAGGCAGATTTATTATTCAGAATAATGGAGGATGTCAGTTATGGGTTCAAGTGAAGAGAAAACTTTATTAATATAAAGCAAGGCAAACAAAGGGACCAGAGATGAGGACAATGTTTCTTGGACAAAAATATGTGCTGTTTAGGTATTATTTTTACATTATATATATATCCATTTGTTTGCTGTTTGTACAAAATGTTCGACAAACTGGTTAAAAGAAATCTCATTGTAGACTTGAGAGAGCAAAAATTATATAATGGTACAAGTGTTAGTATATAGTTCAAAAAACTATGTAGTCTAATTAAATTTTAACAAGTAAACTTAGAGTGGTTTTGTGTAGAGCAGTGAGACTTTCAGCTGGTTAGACTCACTGATGCTGTTTTACACAATCACTGCACACTATTGCTTTGATTCATTTTCTGTTGGCTCAGGGCAAACATATCAAACCTACTGTTTCGGACTGGAATAGAAACTCTACCATTCACCTTAGTGCTCCCAAATCCTTTGCTATTTACTAATAATTTGCTAATAAGAACTCTTTGCTAAAATAATAGTAATAAAAACAAATTTTATTGTAAGAGCCTTTTAGGATACCTGAGGACAGGTGGTGTGTAAGTTATTTTGTGAAGTTACTCCTTTTTAATTTTTTTTTTTTTTTTTTTTAGAAATGATAGGCAAGTTGGAAATGGGCCAGATGTTATTGTAGTTGTTCTGATCTGACCGAGGTTTTTCAATGTAGAGCGAAGGAACAATTCAAGAGGTAAGAAAGGAGTGAATAATGGCGGTTATGGTCAGGAGCAACGGCTGGAGACCAGAGGTGACCAGAGCATTTAGGATAGAATCAAGCAGGCAGGTAGAGGACTTAGAGCTATGGATTAAGTCAGAAATTTTGGAGATGCTTCTAAAATAAAAGAGAGAATGACTGAGAGATGGGATGGATTTCAGTAGAAGATACAGCAGAATAGTTTGGAGATATATGATGGTGAATTCTGTTAATTTTCTCATTAAAAATTCTGCATTGTAGAATTAGAAGAGTTTGAACATAGGAAATGAGGGGTTAAAATGTTTTTAAACTGTAAAGTCTTTAAGTTACCTTTATTGGAGCAGATAAATCCAGGAAAGTAGTGGGGTTTAGTTAGAGTAATTGATTCCTTATTTTTCATATATGCAATCTTTGTAGATTTCTTTGTGAATAGTAAATGCAGCTTGTTTATGGAGCTGTCTGAGTTCAGGAATAAAGCAGGGGGCAGAGTGGGAGAAGGTAATAGACCAGGTTTTTACTGGAGAGGTCAGAATATTATTTATACAATTTACACTACTGTTATACAGAGATCCACATTGATCCAGGGTGGAAGAACTTAGACAACTTTTATCGTCATCCTGTATACAAAGATTGTACACAAAATGAAAATTCGTTTTGTAGAGCTTTCATGGCATTTCCATTCGTTAAAGTGCAGCAGTGATCAAATGCAAACAGTGTGGGAGAAAAAAACACATTGATATGGAAGTTCAGAGCAATAAATATATATGGCGTAGATAAGCAGTATTTTGGTTTGGTTTTGTCATTGTGATGCAGAGTCATTGGCAAGATTTAGTTTTCTCAACAGTTCAGCTGCCTGATGGCAGTCGGGAGGAAGCTGTTTCAGAATGTGCTGGACCTGCATCAAATGCTGTAAAGCCTCTTCTCAGAGGGCAGCAGGTAGAACAGTACATGTAGGGGGTGTGGAGGGTCATTGATGATGTTACATGCTTGGGAAAAGCAATGCTGGAATAAAATGTCTTTTATGGAGGGAAGAGGAGCCCCAATGATTTTTGCTGTTTTCACCACTCTTCTCACTTCCAGTCTGAGACACTGCAGCCTCCACACCACACAGTGAGACAGCTGGTCAGAACGCTCTCTATGTTCCTTTTGTAGAAGGCCGTGAGAATGGGTGGGGGCAGGTGGGCTCTCCTCATCCTCTGCAGGAAGTACATACGCTTTTGTGCCCTTTTGAACAGTGAGGTGGTGTTTACAGTCCAGGTGAGGTTGTCTGTGATGTGCACCTCCAGGAATTTGGTGCTGTTGATCACCTCTACAGCTGAGCTGTTGATGAGCAGTGGAGCTTGGTTAGGCCGGTTCTTCCTGAAGTTGACGATGATCTCCTTCGTTTTCTCCACGTTAAGGATCAGGCTTCTGTTTCTGCAACAGCTCAGCAGCTGCTCAATTTCTCTCTGTAATCATGGTTGTTGTCGTCTCTGATGAGGCCCACCACCATAGCGTCATCTGCAAACTTCAAAATGTGATTGGTGGTGAGCCCGGGGCGCAGTTATGTGTCATACTGTAGGAGTAAACAATGGGGGCTCATGACGCAGCCCTGAGGGGAGCCTGTGCTCAGGGTGATGATGACATTTGAGGTGTTCTGTCCAACCCCAAGGTTGGACACCTGCCTAACCATCAGACTGAGGGCTTTTGGTGAGGAAGTCTAGTAGCTAATTGCACAGGGGTGTGAAGAAGCCCAAATGTTCCAGTTTTCCTATCAAGTGCTTTGGTACTTCCAACGAAGTTGTTTAGTACATAGGGCTGGGCGAAAATTCAATAAAGATATATATCGATCGATAGACGTGTGGCGCAATAGAAAAAAAGAGGGTCGATAAAAGTTCGATAAAAAAGAAAAGCAGTTTTCCTTCCTTCTCATTGTAGCCTAGCATGTAGGTTTATGCTAGTCACTGCTTCCTCCCAACCAATCACAATCTCGGACCCAGGCACGCTGTCACCAAGCGCCGCCCTCTCAAACCACAACACAGAGCACATGAAGATGTCGCAGCAAGGAGAGTCGGAGGAAATTGTATCAAAGAAGGGTTTTTAGAAGTTCGGCAGTCTGGCAGTATTTCGTCATGGCAAGTCGGACAAAACAAAACCACAGTCATCTGGAAATGTGTAGGAAACCAGTGACAACGAAGTCTGATAACACAACCAACTTTTTTATCATCTCAGCCGCCACACCCGCAGGAGTACGAGCTGCGCGGCTCTCCTCCCAGGAATCTTCGGGAATTTCGAAAATGTATATATATATTTTCAGTTCTGGGTAGTTTCCCCACGAAGTTCTAACAATTGAGAGAAAATGCTGAGGGGCCAGCAACTTCAAAGCACAACTCAGGTTAGCAGGGAAACGGGGCGGGCGGCGGGGCGCGGGGGGAGGGGCGGCCATTTATTTATTTGTTATATTTACTTTGGTCACTTTTCTCTGGTCACTTTAGTTTATTCTTTATCAGTATTTAATAACATAACCCATGTCTCTTTAAGTTATTTTTTCTCTTTAAAACAATTTTCTGTTATGGTTAAAAAGTTGGTTAAATAAAGATTTACTTCTTAGTCTGTGTTTCTGTTTTTATTAAAAATTAAATCATTTAGCATAATTTCACATAAAAAGTCCAGGCTGAGCTGCACATAAAAATATGGTTTCAAATCTTTTCAATAATTATTGATATAGATCAATATGCATTTTTTTTTATCGATAAGCTTTTTTTCTATATCGCCCAGCCCTATTAGTACATTTAGGAAGTAAGCCTCTGCTACACAGTGTGTTGTAGTCTGTGATCGCCTGTATGCCTTGCCACATCCTCCTAGTGTTGCTGGCATTGTGGAAGAGAGCCTGGTTTTTCTGGCTGTGGGTTTGCTTCGCTGACCTGATGGCACATTTTAAGTTTGCTCTCGCTGTCCTCAGTGCCTCTTTGTCAACAGATTGAAGGCTAAATTCTGTGCTTTTAGTGATTTTTGAACCTGCCTAATCATGTCAGTTTGGCCTAGAGTAGGCTGACACTGTCATGGTATACACATCAATAATCATCTTGTTGTCATATATAGCTACAGCTTTAAACACATTCCATTCCAATTAGAGCATTGAAAACAGTCCTGGAGTGCCTTCATGGCCACCTCAGTCCACACCCTGACCTGCTTCACTGTAGGTTTTGGGTCAGATAAGTGAGAGGCCTGTATGCAGGATTTCAAGTGGATGTATACTCCCCGCAGCTCTGTGTCACAGTGAGCTTGTTGCAGATATTTTTGATTTATGCCCAATATTGAAGCTTGGTGTGGCGCCATTCAGCTTACAAGAAGATTATGAATATATTAAATAACTAGAACTGGAAGTTAGTTGATTATTGGTCATTCAAATCAAGGGTAAAGCTAGTTATTTGTTATCAGTTGAATGATTATAACTGTAATTTGCTTACTGACCAGGGTTTTAGCCCCTTTCCTAAAAGGGTTAGACTCCTGACTCCGACTGTTAAAAATCCAGTTGTCTTTAACCAATATAGTAATCTTACCAACGTTATTAATCACCAACCAAATAAATGTTTCTCTGTTCATTCGGATGCTACTGAAAGAAGAGTGAATTCAACCTGAGTGATAAATCGTTCACTGTGTAAAAGACCACTGGTTAAAAATACAAATGTACCTTTTTTAGCTACAATCATACAGTATTATATCTAATACGTAAGCAAAACACTAAACAAAACTAAAAATAGGCAAAATTAAAGAAATAAAAAGGGGGAAAGGGTTTAAGAGTCCGCTCAAAGTCTGATATATATATAATAGGGCTGCAACTAACGAATCGATAAAAATCGATAAAAATCGACTTTTTAACAGCTTGTCAACGAATTTCATCATCATCGACTAGTTGTAGTCAGTGCGACACAAAGGCCATCCAATACCGCCATCACTCGCCACTTGATTGAAACAGGGAAGAAAATCTGACAGAAGCGAGCCAAAGAAAGCTGTTTCAAAGTGAGCAAAGTTGCTGTTTTCAAGGCAGTAACGTAAAGAGCTCTTCTAATGACCCGGGATACCACAAACGCAGTTTTCGCGCCCCTCACTCCGCAGACAGCCCAGCGCTTTGTAAAGCCGTAAAAGTCGTAACATGTAACTTTTGTAAAGACAAATTACCATGGCTGCGGAAGCACCACTGTTATGATGCAGCATCTGAAAAGGAAACACGATGGAGCCTTCGATGCCAGTGAAAAGCTGAGCAGCAGGATGAGTAAACCATGTTTTGTTTCAGCGTTTTAAAGTAAGGGGAAGCGTAAACGTTAGGTTTCCCAGGTGCAGCTCATCTGATGCTTTCCCTACCGTGTTAGTAGGTTACGACAGTGATAAATTTTGGCTACTTATTTTACTTCTTTAATTTCATTTGAATTAGCTTACAGCTGCTTATAATTTTTCTTCTTTATAAAATAAATTAATTTGCAAATTATGAGGGCAAGGGCTTTTAAAGTTAAAATCTTCTGGCAAAAGATAAAGTAAAGAAGATCCTGCAATTTATGGAAGTAAAGCAGAATAAAATCCAAAGCAAAGACTGCAGCAATATGTCAATTAATTCATTTCGCCACATTCCCATGTAAATATCTGCTGTCATTGGAAGATGTGTTTTTTAGCATTCCCTAGTTCTTTTCATTTTTTATTCCAAATACAATTTTATTATTTGAATCACAGGGCTATTTTTTATTCTCTATCGTTGAGTATATTTTCTCAAGTAGCAACTTTAACCAAGCTATACTCTTTCTGTCCTAAAAGCGCAGGAACTCTTCTAGTCTAAAAAAAACCTCATTTGTTGAAATGGAGATACAGGATCAATGCCAGTTTGTAGCTGGCATATTTTGTGGAATTGTCAAGAGCTGTTTCATGCCGCTGCCTTTGGCACTGACATCTTCAATTCAGCTCTTTTGTCTCTATGGGGAAATGCATGAATTAATCAAATTCAACATTTTCTAAGCAGGATAAAAAGTGTTTAGTGAGAGAATTACCGTTTTCCAGATGTGTGTTAAATTAACCCAGTAATATTACATTAGGAAAAAGAGAAGTCAGGTGAAAGGACCAATTAGCCAGTTCATTTAAAAAGACAATGTTAGGTTTAGGGGGGTGGTAAACTGTGGCATAATTGTAAGTATCTAACCAGGAATTTTACATGGAAGAAATTCCATGCAGGTTAGAGTTGGGATTGGGATGCAGTGTCTTGCGGTGGATTATTGCAGGACGGCCTTTATGGCTGGTCTCGCATGGTTGGGAAATGCAAACAAAGCCAGGTGAAGCTAAATAATTGAGCAGACTACAGACTAAGCCTACACTTGGGTACATGGCTAGTGGCGAGAGTCGTTCTACCAAAGCCCACCGTTGTTCCACAGGCTTTAGCAGGTAAAACTGTAGGTGGTTGTAGTTTTTTTAAGTAATGTTTAAACATTATTACTCTATTAAATGTGTTCCTATCAGCTACGTATTTCACAATCCTACACCAATATCCATCCTAAATTTTGCAGGCAGGCATATGTGGGCAGGCAGCTTCCCCATATAGGATGCCTGAAATGGTGCAAGAGGACATGTTGGACAAATGCTGTTTTCTATTACCAGTAATTAAAGAAAATAAATACATTTCACTCTAAACCAGCAAAAGTAATCAAAAGTTATTTTTTGCTACTTTTGCCATGGTTACTGAAAGATACATTGATCCAAATAATAAGCCTTATTATGAACATAAAGACCTGGAATATGCATCGTTGTGGCAGATCAAGAATCGAGTGAGCTTGGAAAAGGGGGATTAACAATTTGCATTTGTTTAGAGTATGTGTTCCTGTGTTTGACACCATACAAGAGAAGGACATGGCACTTACTGTTCTGTTGTTTTCATTGGAACTAAGATACCTCTGACATTGTAGTTTTCTTTTGTACTTTTCACCATAAAATGCCACATGTGGCATGTGTTGTGAATTGGCACTATATAAATAAACTGAATTGAAATTAATAAAATTTTGGACAGATCATGTATTTCATTGATATAAAGGAGCTTGATTAATGCTGTCAACAGAAAATTTCTCCCCCAGACTAACCACACCCCATGCTGCAGGCCCAACACACCAAAAGTAGATGCAGTTGAACACGCACACATATTTACCACTCCAAGAGTGTCTCCTCCAATCACTGTGGAGCTGAGGCATGTGCACAAAGCGCATACACATTCCAACTTACAGACATGGATTTCATTAGTGAAAAAGGCGCAACTACAAAAACCTTATTTGGCTCTTACAAACATGTTAAAGTAATGATGAAGTTAGATCAGTTTAATGTACGACCATTCATTCTTTGCCTTGAAAGCCATCCTTAACTATTGGTTATGTGCTTCGGAAGTTTCTACACATCTAAGCATCATTAATACTGTGTATTCTTATTTAGGTCTACTTTTTGTCAAAATGTCAAAGGTCTTAAAACCCTTTGTGAGCTTTATTAAAACACCCAATAAGAGAAATGCAAAGAAAACAAAATATGTGACTTTTCTCAGGGTGATAGTTGACAACAATACAATATCTACCTGGTGCTGCAGTTCACAGCTCTAAAATGTTGACTACCCCCTGATAGTTATCAGAATGGTTCTATTTTTACATTTTTCACTTTATAGCTAAAAACCTCAAAGGTTTCATTCTACATTGCATTTATATACAAGTGGAAAGTAGTTTTGAATTATGGTGTGAATGTGGTGACTGTGGTGTGATTCTGCATTCAACCTCCTTTAGAAAATACTTTGTAGCACCATGTTTTGCTGAAAAAATAAATGTCTAAGACTTTTACATGAAGTATTTATCAGCTTTATATAAAAAGAGAGTTTGTGTGTTCATTGTAGAATGCCATAAGCTAAGTCAGATTTAATGACAAAAGTTAAAATTTTTCACCATAAAAATATGTGAGAAAATTGGCTGAAATTATTCAAGCAAAACAAGCTCCCTTTAATGTTTTCTGCATCTTATCTGACTGAATGTGAAGAGATTGTTATCACACTTATATAGAAATAATATTATTGCCAATATGCAATGGACAGGAAATGTTCTAGTTTCTATTAACTGCTACAGTCACAGTATTTGCACGGGTGTGTACTCTGTGTAAAAGGGGAAGGAACACGTTATAATGCTCAGTATACCTTGCAGCAGGTCCATATGTGAGCAGGTTAAACAGGCTGCTGTACTGGCCGGACTTCTTTGGTAAGTGCACTATTGACTTTTTGCTAACATTTTAATGTAAAACCTTTCTATATTCTAAGAATTGAATTGTATATCTGGTTGGACATGTTCCTCTGGCATTTCATAAAACTAGTTATTGGGTCGGTTTGAATAAGAGACAGTGCCTGTTATGTGTTATATGAATGGCTAAATGCAATTAGGCATTCTCTGTAAATTTGATTGAACTAGAAAAGTTATATGCTTTTAATAAACTGATAGCACAACATCTCAGCCAGAGTACTAACATCTCTGTACTAAAATACATCAATTACACACCAAACAGAATACCAGGACTTTACTTAATTTAAATAAATCTCACATAAGCTCACAGCCTGGTTATCATTCAAGAAGCCCTCATGAAACTCATGAACAATGAAAACATTACAAACAAAAGCCTGAAGAATAGAAGCTTAGTTAAATGAGGCAAATGCTTCCTTGTAAAACCAATGCAGCAAAAAAATATATATAATTTTTGTTTAATGTTCTATAGAATCTTTTGAAAATAAAAATACTTTAAGCATTTGTGAGAACTTTTCAGGATTTCTTTCATCTGGTCCTAATTTGTCATCAAGATCTTTAGCCTAAGAAAAATCATACAGCTGAGAAATGCAAAAAAAAAAAAAAAGGTTCGACCTCTTTCTTTTTTATTTTTTAATGCACATAAAAAGGAGGTAAAGTTAAAAAAAATTAAAAGCCAATTCAATTCAATTTCAATTTTACTTTATATAGCACCAATTCACAACACATGTCATCTCAAGGCACTTTACAGAGACAATTCAACCTAATCATACAGTCAGGGTGTTTCAAAGTACTTTCGAAAACTATCCCTCCCACGAAAGTATGCAAAAATAAAGAGCTGCTGGAAGAACGGAAAAAACTTCCCTAAATCGCAACACCTTTTTAAAACCAAAGAGGGAGAGGTGGACGTTGCTGCTGCTACAGTGAGATGATGAATGAGAGAGCGTGGGTGAGGAGGAGGGCTGTGAAACTCAAGGTAGCCTGATAAGACTCATTTTACAGCGGAATATACTAAATTATATCAATGTCTGAGTGAAGGAGGAAGAATTATGAAATCATGAAGTGTGTATGTATGGGGCACATTTCAGGTCGGTTGTTGGCAGCGGTGGAAGCAACAGAGGGATGCTTTCGGGGATGGGATGGGGGTGTTGTGCTTCATATGGTGCCCACCCAGATAATGTTGCTTACGGGCCCTATTGTTGTGTTGTTACGTCATTGGAGAGGAAAACTTCCTCTTTTTAAGAGGAAGAAACCTCTAGCAGACAAAACTTCACAGGAAATGCAGCTATAACATCAAAAATAATTTTTCTAAAACCAGTCAGCACCTAACAACTGCAAGGGGACCCATTCAAATAATAAAAGATATTTAACCTGCTGTTGCCCCATGGGAGGGGAAAGGACGGATTAGGACCAATTCTGTTGTGAAGTAGTTGTTTCGTTGGTTGCCTCCACGCCAGGGGGTCAGGGTCTTATGTCCACCTAGGCAACTCTGGGAAACTAAGGGTCATTCTAATACAGCAGAGATGATATCGTAGACCTTGAACTTCTGGGAAACCTATGCAGCTTTGAAGAGATCTGCTCATGATGCTCTCAGCTCAGCGGGGGGGTGTTCCTAGAGCCCACAGCTCAGGAAGGCAGGCAGTGACTAAAGTGTTTGGGTCACCAGTCACAGTGCACACACCTGACACACCTGACTCAAGGTGTCTGGCCAGGGCAGGAACTGGGTGATGATATGATTGATTAATAGATGGGGGATATTTAACAAAACTCCTCATTTGTTGTATCAGAGGGGGTGTACCACCAAGGCTCTGCTACATTTTAAGCTCAGATCTCTTTTCAAAGAGGGATGCAGTCATTTTTGCCAGCAAAAATGGACTAAGGTTACTGAGATTGCACCATGTAACGTGATATCCAGCTAGAATTTCAGGTCTCTCTGTTGCATCCAGATCGAGGTTCAAAGAAAGAGAAAAAGATTTTCCTTAGTGGATGTAAAGGTGACAAGAACGCATGATTCAGGATGTGATGTCAGAGGGACAGGCTGCATCAAAACAAACCCGTCAGTCGGTATTGCTCTATAACACATCCATCCGTCCATCCATCCATCCGTCCGTCCGTCCATCCATCCATCCATCCATCCATCCATCCATCCATCCATCCATCCATCCATCCATCCATCCATCCATCCATCCATCCATCCATCCATCCATCCATCCATCCATTTTATCCGTCATTAGCTTGATGCAGGCTTTCTTGATCAGGTTCCAACAATAAAGGCAGGAGTAGACAAACTTTAGAGGCTAAGTTGGTGACATAGTTCTTCTAAATCCACGGCAGGTTTCAAAATAAATGTCCCTTTACCCCAATTAATGATCTCATAGAGGCTTTTTATCCCCCTCAAAGCTTTGCTGCTTTTTTTCAGTTTTAAAACGAGGAAGTAGAGCATTTAAAGCTAAATGTATGTCACTTCTCTGGAAACATATTTTACTAAAAGTAAAATGGCAAGAATGGTAATTAAAGATATAAAATGTTGCCTTGGAAAAATCATCCAATTTCCTGTAAATATTTTCCAAAGATGCTTCAAGGCTGCACTTAAAAAAAATGAAATTGTCCAGAGAGCTGATCTAAATTAATTTTTTTTTACACTTATGTAAACAAAATGACAAATAAATCTGTTTAAGTCTAAACTGAGCGTCTTTCACAATGTTTGATACTTCTTATCTACTTCCTAACAGTGTAGCTGCTATCTAAATGTGGTGAAGGTGTTAGTTTATACGGAGCTAGAAAAGTCTCAGTTTTCACAAAGTCATATATGTGATTCACACAAGCACAGCACAAGATACACCCCCCCTCCCACAAACACACACACACATATACCCACACACATTTTGTTCTACTATATGTAGTGAGGACCTTTTGTCGACTCCCATTGACTTCCATTGATTTTCTGTCATTTTCAACCCTTTCTATTCACTAATCCTAAACCTAATCCATTACCAATGCATACCTCATTCTAACCCTAACCCAATTGACACCGTAGCCCTAAACCTAACCGTTAGCAAAATAGCCTGTGAGGACCAGCAAAATGTCCTCACTTTGCAACAACTGGTCCTCATTCTGATGGTGAAATTGAAAAAAATGGTCCTCACTCTGATGCATAGACAGGTACACATAAGATCCACACATTAACATGCTGAGTCAAATTACATATTCACAAAGAAAGATTCACAAGTGTTTGTGATGCATATGGCATTATATCTTTATTCATAAACTACTATTGGTCTTTGAACTTTACATGAATGAATAAGATAACTCCATTATTGCAGCCAAATGCAAGAACGTGTACCACATAGGCAATGATTTTCTTTATATTGTAGAGTAGGAAGTCACTGCAGCACACTGAAACGCAGAAGAGACTGACCACATGGCAGCCCCATACCATATATTGACAATATAATTGACTATATCCTATATTAGTTTTTCATGTTTTGTTTTTTTATTAAATGATCTACTTTGGTTACTTTTTTTCTTGTTTTTTAAAGATATATTTTATAGGATGATATTAAATATTCAAATGGTCCTCTGTCAGATGGCCTGGCTCAGCCTCAGAGGTCATTCTCTTGCAGATATGGGGTGGGTCTAAACTCTGCGCGTCTTCATGCAACAGCAAAAAAATTAAATAAAGAAGTGTTATGGAAGATTTAAGATAAACTGTTAGGATAACAGACAACTGTGGATTGTTTTAAGTCCATAGACGGTTACTTGCAGCAGAAAAACGGCTGCATAAATAGATTGTAGATGATAGAGAAAAAAGAGATGAACTTTATTTAATTGATAATTTTAACACAATGCGCGTAGAGCAGAAAAAGTTGTAAAGCTCATAATTTAACAAGTCTTTTTGTTTAGAACAACAAACATCCCTTGTGTGTTTAGGAAGCCCAAGTCTTTTAAAAATGAGTAGCATTTAAACAATGTTTGAAACCTGACAGATATATTTTCCCATAAACTGAGATGAAGTTCCTGCAGAGACAGGAAATCTGTTTCTAACACATCATTGTGGTAAAAGACGTAGCTACATACTTTATGAACTTTGAAAAAAAGGGAAGGAAACAGACAGAGCAGGACTTTTATGGTCTGAAGAAGAGGTATAAGAACATTAGTTTTTATATGCATTTAATGTAACTTCTCCTTTTCTGTGCTGAAGTTTGAGCAAACTTTTCTGATTCTGTTTTAGCAGGTCTGGAAGTGAGGATGGGGCACACTTTGCTCTGCAGGCTGGGCTTCGTCTGTAAGTAAATATGACTGTAACTGTTTGATAATTTACATGGTGCAGATTATAGTATGCTGCTAGTTTATACTTTCTTTCCTGAAAAATGTATGTATCATATTACTTACATTTTTTTAAGTTTGAAACTTAAAAATTATACAGGACTTGAACATGTTACTTTGTGGCAGCCAGATGTGACCAAACCCTGTTACTTGTGTCCAGTGGTGGGCAGTCAGAGCCTTCAAAGCCTTCTCTGCTGGCCTAAACATTCATAACCTAAACCTTTGATCTTATTCCAAACAATCTCTTCTCTTAAATTTGTGGCATTTCTCTTGGCTGCGCTGCTTCCATTACATTTATGTGGTTGCCATATTCTTCGTCCAATCAAATTTCAGCCTCTGTGTGTTGCTATGTCAGTCAAATCTGCCCAGAGCCTTCAGAGTCAGCAGTGCTGGCTGATGTTAACTTAAGTTAGCGACAATCTATATTTTAGATCAGCTGTTGTTGAACGTTTTTCCGGCCTGAATGTATAACAATAAATGGAGAAACTAAGATTTCCTGCACAAAGCCAGAAACATGGATTTTGTATTTTATTTCCATGTTTTATGCTCTATTCTATCGTCTAGTTTGATGCATATTGGATCTGAATGAGTCCTGACGATGTAAATATGGCAGAGCTGCAGTTATAGAGTAGAGGTTTACCTTTGTCTTGATTTTTCTTCTTGCTTAATTGATCTCTGTACCCTCACACTAAACTTCCTCCCAGTTATACCTGCGCTTGTTACTTTTCATATTCGAGTACTATTGGGGGTTTATCTCATTTAAATGTGAAAATGATGATATTAATCCCTTGACAACCATTGTAGCAAATATGCAACAGACCCTTTGAATTACTAAGATAGCATGTGCATTCCTTCAGTGCCAGTTATTACACAGGAACCTTTTGCCAGCCCTTGTTTCTGTTACAACTGGTCCCTAGCAGTTTGTTTTATATATATATATATATATATATATATATATATATATATATATATATATATATATATATATATATATATATATATATATACAATATATAGTATATATATAAATATATAAAGTGAATTATTTAAAGTATGTCTTGATTCTGATTCTGATATTCAGACATCAAGGGGTTAAGAAGCAGAAGAAGAAGGGGCCCCACTGAAGGCCTAGGTACCTATGCTTGTGTCCTATGACAGTTGGAAGCCAGTATGATTTGTTGTAGCAGCAGAATCACTTCAGAAAGATTCACCAGAATTTAAAAGATGGAGGAGGTTGAGAAAGCTGAGGAAGGACTTATGATTGAGAAATCGGTCACAGCAGCAGTTTCTTTGTTTGGATTATTTTCTCTTTAAATGTCTGACACCACAGAATATTTGTCTTGAGATGTGGAAATTAAGATTTGTTTCTAGTGAGTCTGGCTGACTGATTAAAACTCACAATCAGATGTTCTGTTTATTCTCTCAGGATGAATGATGTTGCCTTGTCCATCTGATAAGTGTTAGAATGAAACTGGTTTCGCTATTTATTGTTTTTTTCTCCCTTATACTGTTAACTATGCTAATATCATAATTTAATAACTACGCTATTGTTAATATTATCATTTTCCCCATAAGCCCTCCTCTGACACTGAATGAAAACACATTAGAAAGTTATCTGTAATGTTTAATGTTGTACTAGACGCCCTCAAAATGTCCAAAAAGGGGCGGAGGTGGAACCAGAGAGGAGGGCTCGAAACCAAAAAAAAGGTGTTAAAACACAAAGCAACCCACCCAGGACAGACAAAAGACAAAACCAAAAACAGAGTCCAAAAAGAAAAAAATCCACCAATGGTGGGCAAGGGCAATCCAAAGTCTCAGGAGGCCGGCCGTGAGACTGGAGATGAGGTAGAGTCTCTGGAGGATGGCCATTAGGCTGGAGGAAGGCCGGTGGAGGATGCAGTCTCCACTGCAGCAGCCTTGGTGGACGCCGTCTCTGCTGAAGCCACCTTGGAAGATGCTGTCTCTGCTGCCGCTGCCTTGGAAGATGCCATCTCAGGTTCTGGCCCATTAAAGGATTCCAGTTCAGGTTCTGGCCCTTTAAAGGGCTCCAGTTTAGGCTAAAGGGCTCTGGTTTGGGTTCTGGCCCGCTGAAGGGCCCAGGTTCGGGTTCTGGCACATAAAAAGGCTCTGGCTCGGCTAGCTGATTGAGAGATGAAGGAGGTGGAATACGAACGATAAAATCCTCATTCTCACCATAAAAAAACTCAAAAAGCTCTGCTTCTTAAACCTGAGGAGGAGGCAAATATAAAGTCCGACTTGGTATAGGGGCAATAAACGTTTTAAGGACCTAAGAGGAGGTGACAGCTGAAAATCGAGAAGGTGGCGGCTGAGGCTATGGGGAAACTGACCTGGAATGGAGAAGAATCCAAAGACGAGTTAACAGGGGGCAGAACGCTGAAAGACGGGGAGGCGGGCGGACTGGATGCAGAGGTTAACACGGCGGTAAAATGTTCAAGTTGAAGAGTAAAAGCCTGTATCTGTTTGGAGGATTACAGATTGGAGTGTACTTCTGTCATGGTTTAAAGGTTATTGGCCCAAACAGTTGGAGAACAAGGACCAGTTAAAGATGTTTATTAGGCCACAAACTGGCAGGAAAGGCTCACTGCATTAGCTGCAGGTGGGGAACGGAAAGTCCAAGTGAGGAGCATGCCAGGTATGGTTAATCAGTCCGGAGAGGGAGAGTGGAGGAAGGGATACTGCGACTCACTGCCTTCTAATGGTAGGAGGTGGCGGAGCAACAGGTGGGGTAGCGGATGGAACATTGTCTCTGTAAAGTGCTTTGAGATAACGTGTTGAGAATTGGAGCTTTATTAATAAACTGAATTGAATTGAATGATCATGCATTAAAACATTTCACAGCAGCATCTTCCTTTTCTAGTACCCTCTCTCCCTCTATCTGTCTCCTCACTGCTCCTCTTGCTGCTTGGCCCAAAGAGGAGATTGGTTTGACTCGGCCTTTTCCTCTCTATCCTGTTCTTCTAGTGAAGAATAAGTAAATGAAAACAATATTGAAATTTCAACATTATGTTAAAAGGAGTTTTATTTGTCATTTCAACACGTTAACATGAAACAAAATTAGTTTTGCAGGTTCCAGAGCAGCCTAATGTCAAAGTATGAAATAGTAAAAATAGATACAAAGAAGTTGAAATATAAGTGTTAAATGAACAACATAAAAAAATGCATATTTAAGAAAGTATATAAAATAAAAAATAAATATAGAATTCTTGAACATTACAACAGTAATGTAAATAAATCGCCTAGAATAAGGCATTCTGCTCCTCTGAGGCTTTTTGAAAAAAGTCACTTGCAAAGGCTGACGGACCATGGTGACTCTTTATGTCAGGGATGCTTACCACAGAAAGGGTTAAAAAGTATATTATAATTATGAAAAACATTAAGCGGATGTTTTATTTTCGTTTTGTACATTTTCGTTTTGACTTCCTCTCACACTCTGTGACATCTTGCAGCGAAATATAAAATATCTCACCGTCATCTACAACTTTAACTGTTCTCCACCTTCATGTGTAGCTTGATGTGCTTCTATTCCAGTAATGGCCATGAATGACGGACTCACTAACACCGTCTGTAGTCTGTTTGTGGCAGTTACCATAGTGACAGTGCATGTTGACGAGGAAGCAAAGCATATATGCCCAAAACCTCGAGTGACTGTTTTATTAACCAGTAACACAATTAACGGCTCTGCCAGGGGCGTTGCTAGGCACAAAGCTTTACTGGGGCACTGGCCCCCTACCGCATATCCCCATCCTGCCATACACAAATACAGACAAGCACACTGCCCCACCCTGATATATTCCTACCAAAATTACCAGTTGAGATATTAATAAGTGTAAGAGTATATTTGTTTTAACAAATATACTCTTTGTTAAAAAAATGTTATAGCTGCAATGTTGAACATTTTTAACATTGCAGCTATAAAAAATAAGACATTACCAACTTTAAAAATAAAAAGTTTCCTTTATACACATTCTGAAGTAATCATTAATTCCTAGGTTTCAGAGTTTTAGTTTAGGGGAAAGTTTAACTCAAACTGAACTAAAAAGCTTTCACTAGGAATTTTGACATTAAATGAACGTTTTTTTTTTTTACTCCCAAATTTGTCCTGGGGTAGTGGGATAACTTCACTTGTCTAGGACCATCATGCTTTCCCCCTAAGTCACTAATGTCCCCTTCTTGTTTGTGTGGAAGCTGGTTGTTGCTCCCTCATCACCTTCATGGTCCTGTCTCTCCTGTCCTTCACCTGTCTCTTGCCTGTCAGTCTCGCCCTCCTCCTCCCTTTCCTACTCCAGCACCTTCATTCTCATTCTCTACAGCAAACATTAAAACACTTAAATTCATAATTATGTAAATATCAATCATATTGCTTTATAACGTTCCTAATGTAACTAGTTAGCTTAAATCACTAATTCATCACGGGACCTTACCTCTCCTCTCTCATCTTGTTTTACTGCTTCCCTGTCTCTGCTTCATGTGAGGAATTTCCTGATATCCATCTATGGGCGCAAACCAATGCAGTAATTTTCAGTTAGTAGCCTATAAAGCATGTGGTTTCACTGGGAAAATAATAAAAATGTCAAGTAAGAAACGTTACCAGAACAACGTTTCTTACCTGTCAATTTAAAAAAAAAAATGCGTCGCGGCCGCACAGTGTCCCATCCAACTCAGCTGAGAGCAGCGCGTTAAGTTTACCTGCAGTTCAATGCGGTGACATGCGCCTTTGGCGTGGGAGCGCTAATACATCACTCAATTTGGAGTTACCCAACACACTTGCTACGCATTTGAGTAGAAATATACGTCTCCTCCCGTTGGAATTATCTAAATTGATGCATTAAAAATGTATATAACTGTTGCAAATATTCATGAGATTTATACTGGGGCACAGCTCATTTATACTGGGGCACGTGCCCCAGTAAATGGGGTCTGGCGACGCCGATGGGCTCTGCAAATATAAAACTGTCATGATGTAGCAGGTTACTAGCCCAAATGCAGAACTCAACAGACACAGAGGCAGGATTAAAGTCCAATATTTATTGGCAACACAGGTCTCCCTCCTGGGAGGCAGAGAAGACAGAGCAGGTCAGGTTCAGGTTTACAGATTAACAGGAACAAACTCACAGGTTTGCAGGTTGCAGGGTAAACAGGCTGGGTGGCTCTGGTTGCTTCCATGGCAAGGACAACGATCCAGCTCAGAATGAAGCTATCACTCAGCTTATATAGGGGGAGCTTAATCATGAGCTGATGGGAATCAGCGCTGAGCATCAGCTCCCAGGAGAGGATCCACGGCGCTCTCTGGTGGGCAAACCTCTGGATCCCAACAGTACCCCCCCCTCAAGGGCGGATACCGGACGCCCAAAAACAAAAACCCAGAAAACAAAAACAACCCACCCAGGGTGAGGGAAGGGGAAACAGGCAAGGAGGGCCAGGCACAGAAAAAGAAACAGGGTCCAGAACACAAAACAACCCACCCAGGGTGGGCGAGGACAGGAGAAGGTCTCAGGAGGCCTGCCGTGGGACCCGGCAGCAAGGCAGAGTTCCAGGTGGCTGGCGGCGGGGCGGCTAACAGGACTGGAGTTTCAAGGTGGCGGCCCATGGGTCCGGCACCGGCAGGGGCAGAGTCTCAGATGACCAGCAGTGGGGCCGACAGCAGGGCAGAGTTTCAGGTGGCGGCGTGGAAAGCGGAGCTGAAGCATACAGCTCCCGGAGGCCGGCCAGCCCGGGACCCGGAGTCTCAGAAGCAGCTGGGGCCTTGGAGGAGGACGCCACCTCCGTTTCAGCAGGAAGCTCCGAGGAGGACGCCGTCTCTGCTTCTGCAGGAAGCACCCGAGGAGGGCGCCGTCTCTTGCTGCTGCAGGAAGCTTCCGATGGACTCGACGCCGCACTTTCTGCTGCTGCAGAGAAGCACCGAGGAGGGCGCCCGTCTCTGCTGCTGCTGGGAAGCTCCGAGGAGGCGCCGCTCTCTGCCTTCTGCAGCTCGAGATAGCAACCGCTTCTACAGCTCAACGTCAGGCTCGAACAGCAGAATTACCCTCTGAAATCAGGAACAGGAGGAGGCGCGTCGACTGCGGCTGCGGCATGCTCAGGAACTGAGGGACGCCGCCCTGCTGGCTCTGCTGCGGGAAGCACCCGAAGTGGCTTCCCGCCTCTGCTGTTGCGTGGAAGCTCCTTCAAGGAGGACGCCGCCCTGACTGCTGCTGCGGGCAAAGCTCCGAAGAGGGCGTCCCGCCTCTGCTGCTGCTTGAGGAAGCTCCGAAGAGGGCCGCGCCCTCTGCTGCTGCTGCGGGAAGCTCGAGAAAGGGCGCGCGCCTCTGCTGCTGCGGGTAGCTCCGAGGAGGATGCCGCCTCAGCTTCTGCAGCTCAGCAACAGGCTCAGACAGGGTCACCCACTCTGGCTCTGGAACTCAATCAGGCCACTGAGGCTCTGGAACAGGATCCCGACTGTGTGGCTCCGCATCAGGAACTGATCGGAGGCCGCTCCGATGCCTGCGCGGCTCCGACTAGAAAGGCACACCCGAAGCCACCGATTGTGGCTCCGAACCAGGAGCAGAGGAGGCCGTGCGATTGCTGGCTCCGCACAAGGAACACCCGAAGCCACCCGACTGTGGCTCCGAACAAGGAGCAAGAAGAAGGAGGCCGTCGTTTTGCGGCTCTGGCATCACCAGCCTCAGAGGGGGCCGCCCACTGCAGCAGCTCTGGAACAGGCTGGGGAAAGGGCAATGCTTGCTGTTACTCCGCGGCTTTTCTGGAACAGGATCAGAACTGGGCGCGCCCACTGCGGCTCTGGAACTGGATCAGACTGGGCGCCCACTGCGGCTTTCTGGAACTGGATCGAACTGGGCTGCCAACTGCGAGCTCTGGAACTGGATCAGACTGGGCCGAACCCACTGCGGCTCTGGAACAGGATCAGGGCTGGGCCGCCCACTGCAGTTTTATTTGGCCTGGAACTGGATCCAGACTGTGGGCCACTCATAACTACCATATTTTACACACGACTATAAGTGGCATATAAACATCTTTTTCCCCTCAAAATGTGCGGTGTATTTAATACGCCCTTTGGTGCGGTGCAGGGCCCTATGTCATATGTTGTTACTGCGGACTTTTGAGTCTCTTTACTGCAAATGGGTGAGGAGATGATGAAAGAGTGGCTGAATGTAAGGAGACCAGGTGGTTTTTTTCACTCATCACCATACGCTGTTAATCTTTGACTCCATGCGTGCCCATCTCACAGCTGATGTGAAAAACATGGTGCGGAAACAATGAACGCTGTACTTGCTATTTATTCAACTTCAACCACTTTCGACGCCGGTGTGAACCTTGCCGGACGCCCAGCAAAGCGCGCGCGCTTCGAGGCGTTTAAGCATCTGGCAGCGCTTGTAGCGCCGCCAACAGCTGCCACTGCTCGAGATGGAAAAATTTAAGTTTTTTCTGCTGGGACACGACGCATCAACAATCAGAGAAGCTGATCTGGGAGCTGACAGCCCGAGACAGATTACATCACTGATGATACACATATGAGAGCGCTGTGATACAAGCTCCTCTGAAACAGTTTATTGCAGCCCTAAATTAGCTTAACCTGCCGACAGGAATATGTTAGCTTTTTATTATCCAGGTTTTCAGGTGGATTTTCCCACTTAAAACATGTTAAAACTACCTTATTCCCACTGATCACAGCAAATATAGCTGCAAGGTGTATTTAATACAAAAGTATTAATCAAACCTGGGAGCTGGCAGGTGAAGAAGACGAACACGCCATCTGATGACATATGATATTAAGGCAAATGAAAAGGTCTGGATGGTTGAGGGAGATGATGGCGTGGCTGAGGCAGGTGTATGTAAAGGGAGACCAGGTGGTTTTTTCCACGCATTACCATCGCTGTTAATCTGTGACTCCATGCGTGCCCATCTCAGAGCCGATATGAAAAAAAGGTTAAACAAATGAACACTGTGCTCGCTGTTATCGGGGGTCTGACAAAGGAACTTCAACCGCTTCACGACATCGGTGTGAACCCGGCCATTCAAAAGTAAGGCTGCGGCGGCGTGGGGCGATGGATGACGAGACCCGGAGACCACAGTTTCACGAAAAGTGGAAGGCAGCGCCGGGCAAGTTACGCCACCATTTGCGGATGGATTGTAGATGCTTGGACTAACGTGTCTGCTGGCACTGTTGTTTGAGCTTTCGCAAAAGCCGGCATAATTTCTAAGGAGCCGCCCGGCACGGAAAGTGACTCCTGACAGAGAAGAAGAAGGGGAAACTGGCATGTCTGATTTAGCGCAGCTGTTTAATTCAGAAACAGAGGATGATGACTTTGATGGGTTTGATTAATACTTTGTCATAAATACATGAATAAAGCACAATCATACTCAGTTTTGCTCCCGCTCCTATTTTCTACTGAAAATTTTAATTCAACAGCAGCCCTCTGGGCGGGTCTCCTCTGGGTTCACCGCGGTGGCTGGCAGGTGTTTTTCATCTAAATAATCTAAACTGCAGGCACCAGGATAATAAAAGCGAACATATTCTGGCGGCAGGAGTTTCACAGCGCTCTGTGTCATCAGCGATGTGTCTGTCTCACGGCCAGCTCCCAGGTTTGGATTAATACATTGTAATAAATACATGAATAAAGCACAATCATACTCAGTTTTGCTCCCGCTCTATTTTTAAATCGCAGTGGAGCTATTTAAACGTAGTAGAAGGACATGTACATGTATATAAAAAACGCGCCTTATAGTCCAGTGCGCCTTATGTGTTTGTTAAATACAGAAATGGCACACATAACTGAGACTGTGCCTTTTAGTGCGGTGCGCCTTATGGTCGTGAACATACGATTATAAGTTTCATCAAAAAGGAAAGTTTTAAGCCCTAGCCTTAAAGTAGACAAGGGTGTCTGCCTCGCGGACTAAAACTGGTAGTTGGTTCCACAGGAGAGGAGCCTGATAACTAAAAGATCTGCCTCCCATTCTATTTTTAGAAATTCTAGGAACCACTAGTAAAGCTGCAGATTGAGGGCGAAGTGCTCTGTTAGGAACATAGGAACAATCAGATCTCTGATATAAGATGGAGCTTGGCCATTTAAGGCTTTATATGTGAGAAGGAGTTTTACACACACACACACACACACACACACACACACACACACACAAATTCAATTTCTAAGATTTAACAGGAAGCCAATGAAGAGAAGCCAGGATAGGAGAGATATGATCTCTCTTTTTCATTTTCATCAGAACTCTGGCTGCAGCAAAGGTCTGCAAGCAATCATGAAAAATTGTAGAAAGGCTCTGAGGACCGCTAACATGCACACTTCATACATAGGAAAACTTTTTT
>JAGKQL010000028.1:2348852-2376429 GCA_018398635.1 Cyprinodon brontotheroides
TACAAAGTATTTTCTAAAGGAGGTTGAATGCAGAATCACACCACAGTTACCACATTCACACCATAATTCAAAACTACTTTCCACTTGTATATAAATGCAATGTAGAATGAAACCTTTGAGGTTTTTAGCTATAAAGTGAAAAATGTAAAAATAGAACCATTCTGATAACTATCAGGGGGTAGTCAACATTTTAGAGCTGTGAACTGCAGCACCAGGTAGATATTGTATTGTTGTCAACTATCACCCTGAGAAAAGTCACATATTTTGTTTTCTTTGCATTTCTCTTATTGGGTGTTTTAATAAAGCTCACAAAGGGTTTTAAGACCTTTGACATTTTGACAAAAAGTAGACCTAAATAAGAATACACAGTATTAATGATGCTTAGATGTGTAGAAACTTCCGAAGCACATAACCAATAGTTAAGGATGGCTTTCAAGGCAAAGAATGAATGGTCGTACATTAAACTGATCTAACTTCATCATTACTTTAACATGTTTGTAAGAGCCAAATAAGGTTTTTGTAGTTGCGCCTTTTTCACTAACGAAATCCATGTCTGTAAGTTGGAATGTGTACGCGCTTTGTGCACATGCCTCAGCTCCACAGTGATTGGAGGAGGCACTCTTGGAGTGGTAAATATGTGTGCGTGTTCAACTGCATCTACTTTTGGTGTGTTGGGCCTGCAGCATGGGGTGTGGTTAGTCTGGGGGAGAAATTTTCTGTTGACAGCATTAATCAAGCTCCTTTATATCAATGAAATACATGATCTGTCCAAAATTTTATTAATTTCAATTCAGTTTATTTATATAGTGCCAATTCACAACACATGCCACATGTGGCATTTTATGGTGAAAAGTACAAAAGAAAACTACAATGTCAGAGGTATCTTAGTTCCAATGAAAACAACAGAACAGTAAGTGCCATGTCCTTCTCTTTTATGGTGTCAAACACAGGAACACATACTCTAAACAAATGCAAATTGTTAATCCCCCTTTTCCAAGCTCACTCGATTCTTGATCTGCCACAACGATGCATATTCCAGGTCTTTATGTTCATAATAAGGCTTATTATTTGGATCAATGTATCTTTCAGTAACCATGGCAAAAGTAGCAAAAAATAACTTTTGATTACTTTTGCTGGTTTAGAGTGAAATGTATTTATTTTCTTTAATTACTGGTAATAGAAAACAGCATTTGTCCAACATGTCCTCTTGCACCATTTCAGGCATCCTATATGGGGAAGCTGCCTGCCCACATATGCCTGCCTGCAAAATTTAGGATGGATATTGGTGTAGGTTTGTGAAATACGTAGCTGATAGGAACACATTTAATAGAGTAATAATGTTTAAACATTACTTAAAAAAACTACAACCACCTACAGTTTTACCTGCTAAAGCCTGTGGAACAACGGTGGGCTTTGGTAGAACGACTCTCGCCACTAGCCATGTACCCAAGTGTAGGCTTAGTCTGTAGTCTGCTCAATTATTTAGCTTCACCTGGCTTTGTTTGCATTTCCCAACCATGCGAGACCAGCCATAAAGGCCGTCCTGCAATAATCCACCGCAAGACACTGCATCCCAATCCCAACTCTAACCTGCATGGAATTTCTTCCATGTAAAATTCCTGGTTAGATACTTACAATTATGCCACAGTTTACCACCCCCCTAAACCTAACATTGTCTTTTTAAATGAACTGGCTAATTGGTCCTTTCACCTGACTTCTCTTTTTCCTAATGTAATATTACTGGGTTAATTTAACACACATCTGGAAAACGGTAATTCTCTCACTAAACACATTTTATCCTGCTTAGAAAATGTTGAATTTGATTAATTCATGCATTTCCCCATAGAGACAAAAGAGCTGAATTGAAGATGTCAGTGCCAAAGGCAGCGGCATGAAACAGCTCTTGACAATTCCACAAAATATGCCAGCTACAAACTGGCATTGATCCTGTATCGTCTCTGCCTTCTGGGGCTACAGTCATCAAGTATTTTTTTGGGACTCGTAAATACAATCTTGACCACTTAAAAAGCGTCAGAATGATTTGAGCAGACACGCACAGAGTAGCGGACACATGAAGCAGGGCTCGCTGGAGAAAGAGCAAGCATAAGTGGAGTGCACAGCTGCGAAAGCGTGGCTGCAGAGGCAGGCTAACAGCATAGCTGAGAACAAATCCCTACAGATGTAATGAGACAGAGACTGGATCCAAATAAACCAAGACAGGTTAGTGACGCTGAATCTATGTGGGCAAACAAGCTGCAGGTAGACAGGCGGGCAGATTGAGGGATGTTTACCAGTTAGATCCAGGACGGAGAGGCAGGCAGTTGAGCGGAGCTTTTCGGAGTCTGAGATCCATAGAGAGGGGAGCAGGCAGACCGATCAAAACGACTCAGAGATTCAGGGATCCAGAGGCAGAGCAGAGGGGGTAATCAGGCAGGCAGAATCAGACAGGGGTCAGGCAGGCTTGGTATCAGGAGGCAGATCGGGTCAGAAACAGATAGGTGGTCAGGTACTCTTCTAGATGCTGGACTATTCGTAACAAGTTGGCTCAAGATAATCTGGCACAGATGACTGATCTGATGGGGTTTTCAAACTGCTGGAAACAGGTTACTCTGGTCAGAGCTGATTGCGGACGGGTGGAGCAGAGCAGGTGTATGGACTGATGGATCAGGCCAGAATCAGTGCCGAAACCATTACAACAGACCAGTCCTCTCTTCAATCCTGCTCCCCAACATCTGCTTAATGGACAACAAAATTGATCATCCTCAACTCAAACTCTCTTCAAAGAAAGAGATTAGTAAGTGCTGCACCATCCTCTTGACCGAGGCATGTCTTAACTCGTCAACATTCAGTGGTGTCAAAGAACACACATTTTGTTTTAAGCCAGAACTTATAGATACTGCAGTTTAAAAACACTTCTGGTAAAAGTTGAAGTATCAACTTCACCTCTTTACTCAAGTAAAAGTAAAAAGTATGTGCTCCAGAAACTACTTAAAATATAAAAGTATAAAGTAACCTTTAAAAAAAAACCTATATGAATTGAAAGCTCAATTTTTCGACTATTTGGAAAAATTCTTTGAGATAGGGCCTGTTATACTTTTGGTTCTGTTATGTTTTCTTTTGTGTATTCTGTTTTACCTTGTTCCATCTTTTCTAGTTTTTGTGGTTTTATTCTTATTTTGTTGTGTTTTCTGGTTATTTTCAGTTCTCAGGTTTTTATCTGTTGCCCTCTGCTGCCTTCTTGAGTTCTCCTTTTTTCCCTTGCTCCCTTTTTGTTTTTGCTGTGTGCTCACACCTGCTCCCAATCTGCTCGTTAACTCTCCCTTTGTTTCAGTCTCCCATAAATACCCTCTCTGTGCAGTTCTTCAGTGCTGGTTCCTTGTCAAACTTCCTCCAACTCCATCTTTCTAAGCCTTCCTCCTTGTGATTTTGATCCCCCTGATGTCTCAATGTTTTCTGGTACGTTATGACTAGTTTTCATGTTTTGATTTTTGGACTCCTGGTTTCATGTTAGTTTGGCCTTTATTTTCTTTTTTGTTTTTTTGGATTCCTGGTTTCCTGTTTTTTTGGACTCTGTTTTTGGATTTTTGGATTACCTACCTCTGTTTTCAGTATTCTCATTATTAAATCCTCAAGAAATTCAACTCTGCCTCTCTGCCTCTGCTTTTGGGTCTACAAACCATAACCAAATCCTGACAGGGCCAAGGATGAGGGAGGTCTTGTTGGTCTGCGTCTCTATCTTCCAATACGTTCTCGCCTGTGTCCAACCTATCAGACATTTCGACATCTTTTTCTGAATCTGGCATTGTAGCATGGCATAGACCAGGGGTTTTCAGTACTATGGGCGAGGCCCCCCAACAAAACCATTAAAAAATACTCAACCCACACACAAACAAATGCCAATACAAAACACCTTGTAATTGCTTTTATTTTAGAACCATCTCAACTTTTAAAATGACACTATCTAAATGAAATTTAACACATGAACGTTTTAAAACATTTCCTCCCATTTTAATAATTTTATCGGGGCCTTTGTATGGCAAATACGCCCTTTTTTCAATTTTCTAATGATAAGAACAACCCCAAACTCACTTTTCAACTGTTTTCTCAAACAAACGTTACATCTGTGATTCTGAGTTTAATGTTTGAGATACAAACAGTGTTTTCACATCTTAACAAAAACATTTTGTTCAGATCTTCATTGAGAGCTGTGGAAATTCAGTTCCTGACAGCCAAAAGGGCACAAGTGACATGTCACTCATCCTCTGTTTCAAGTCCATGTCACAGCTCAGCTCAGCCAGAGCCTCTTCCTCTCCTGCTGAAAGTCCATCTATGAGTGTCACGGGGAAGGAAAATGGGTTTCTCACCCACTGGTTTGCCATTGTCTCCTCTCCAAAATACTCTCCAAACTGCTCAGCGCATCCCCTCCAAATGCGGCAGACAGCCTGCTGTAAAAACTCCACCTTCAGCCCCGCTCTGGCCAAAAACATCCTCTAAGATGGGAAACATTTCCACTGATCCCCGCGCCCACACGCGCACCCACAGTTCCAACTTGGTCCTAAATCCATATTTATTTTTTCCCTCTCACCGCGCCTCCCCTAAGGTGCTCTTGGCCCCTCAGGGGGAGGCGCGCGCCTCACTTGAAAACCGCCGGTATAGACAATTCCACGTTTACAGTTTGAAGAACACCTGCTTGCTTCTGATGATTTGCTTTAGCTAATCAATGAGTGTTTGTGTTATATGACTCATCCAGTTACACTAGTTCTCACTAGATGTGGATGGCGCCAATGATCTGCATTGGATGGAGCACATGAGATGAAATAAATATTTATAAAAATTAAACCAGGGGTAATCAATAAAAATCAGTGGGGTCCAAATTAAGAAAAAACATTAACCAGTAAAGGTTCGGAGACATTTTTAATTATCTTTTACTTTAAACAGAATTTAACACTGAAATAAAATGAGGTATTTATGCATCCATGTTATACATTACATTTTAAAATAAAATAATAGAAATTGCCAAAAATTGCATCCCGTGCTATCACAGAGGAGTTGACACTTGTATGACTGTATTCCTGTATATCCATCAGTAGTTAAAGGACAAGGGTCAGTAAATGCAAATTCTGCCCTGTGTAAAACAATGACAGCGCAATTGTCACTGTATGATCTGAAGCCTAATTTGGAGCTTTTAAACAGGCTTTTGAAAACCTTTGATAATTTGCTGCTGTAATATTATAGATTTTTTAGAATAAAAAGCTAGCTGATGTGCATAATCAAAAAATAACAGAAATACAATTATAGAGCATTCAGTATTGTAAGAGACCCCACAATGTTTCTGAATAAATACATTATTGTATGAGTTCAGTTCTGTTCCTTCTCTTTCCTTGTAAGTATGAAATGTCATATGCTCTTGAATGCACCATAGCATACATTTCTTTTATGATTTTAACCATAAAGTCAAGTGTTAAATTATTAAATTCCATATCTGGCTGGATTTGAACCAAACAAAACCAAACATTTTAGAATGACATTTTTTTTCTTTTTCTTAGGACATAAGTTTTTACATTAGACTTCTTAAGATACATTTAGTGGAACCAAACTGTAAAACTAGCATTGCAAACTTTTACTTCAATAAATTCTGCATTTAATTAAATGAAATAACTAACCTGAAACTACAGTTAAATTGCAATCAATTGAGCCCAGTTAATGGCTTACCGGTAGTCCTTTTAAGTCCTTTTCCATGAAATGCTGCTTTGGAGGCTGTGTTTGCCTTCCTCAGCTCTGTTGCAAAACCAGTAAAGCTGTTTGTGGATTCCTTATTACCTGAGTTGAGGGTGCTGCTGATTGGGCCAGATTTCTTTCACCTGCTGAGAAGTGCTGCAGAGTGGCACACTGAAATGTGTGTGTGTGTGTATGTGCACACACAAATGTCTGTTCATGCACCTCCATCTGAACTAATGAGCAGATCTGCGCAACACCTCCCACTCGATCTTGCAAGGTTTTACCTGGGAAGATCGCATTTTTTAAGTAAGCTGGTTCCCTCTGCTTGGTCTTCTGCTGGGATGAGCACTACAAGGCGCCGGACGTCCCGATGGAGTATGGTGCCCTGAACCTCCTTCACCAATCCAGAACATTTCACAGAAGGTTTGGGTGCATTTCCTGAACTATACCCACTTGGAGAAACTTTCACATAAACATCCCGGACTATGCCCTTGCAATCAGGATTCACAGCAACAACTCTGCCCATCTTGAATTGCCCTCTTAGCGTGTTTTGGTCGCAGAGCCAGACCACATCGCCAATAGCAACATTTCTTTCAGCAGTATGCCACTTGCCACGGACAAACAAGTTGGGACCTGCAAGTTGACTCCAGGACCTCCAAAAGTAGTCAACTTGAGTTTGTATTTCTCGCAGCCTTTTAAAGGGATAAGTGGTATAGTCAAATGTCTTGAAATCTCCACTTTGTGTAGCTCGACCGAGCAACAGGGTGTTTGGAGTGATGTACTGGATTCGATCTTCATGACTCTGTACTCTAGCATCGATAGGTCTTTCATTGGCTAGATTGGCAGCTATCTTAACTGTCGTAAGAAACTCACTGAAGGTAAGACCTTCCACTCTGCCAAGACTTTGGAATGCTCTTTTAATGATCTTGACAGCAGCTTCAGCTGCGCCGTTGCGATGTGGTGAATCGGCTGGAAGAATTTTCCATATCCAGTCTGTCCCATTTTTTGCAGCATACTCTTCAAGTGAGAATTTGTCTTGCTGCCTCAGGTATGCATACATTTCTTGCACAATGGGTTTTGCCCCAATAAAGTTTGTACCTGGGTCAGACCACACCTTCTGGGGATGTCCTCTGATGGATGTAAACCTCTGATAGGCAAGTATGAAGCTCTCTGTAGATAGCGTGTTTGCCAGTTCAACATGAATGGCTCTACTTGACATACAGCAGAACAACACACCCCAAACTTTCATGCTCACTCTTTTCTTGACGTCATCTTTCACTTGGTAAGGGCCAAACAAATCAACAGAAATGAACTGAAATGGTGCACTTGGACTAAACCTTTCTTCAGGCAGATCCCCCATTATTTGCTGACAGGTTTTTGCTCTCATCTTTTTGCACAGTACACACTCATCAACAACTTTTCTGGCAATGACTCGTCCTCTGATGACCCATGCTTTCTTCCGCATACGCAGCAAAGTTCCTGCCACTCCATCATGTCCTTCACTGTGTGCTGCTCGGGCTAGAAGGGTGGAGATCCAAGATTGGAAGGGCAACAGAGGAACGGCTCTGTGGTCCTCCTTAAAAGTCTGAACTCTGCCGCCACACATCAAGAGCCCACTTGTTTCATCTTTGTAGACAACCAGTCTATCAGTCGTTGTAGTTGGAAATTGTACCCCTTCTTGTGCTGCCAGGCATAGGTCTCTGAACACATCTTCTCTTTCACCAACTGTAATGACACCAGATGAAGGGACCGCCTCCCACTTTTCTTTATCTGTGACCTTGAAATGCAGGAACCTTTTTGCTGCTCTCCAAATCCATGCAACTACCCCTATCAGTTTTCTCAAACTGCTGAAGTGGCTCACGTCCACTAGTTGCTGGGCTACTGCAGCTGCAGGCGGCCTCCTAGAGATGATCAGTTTACTCTGGACTCTGATTGGATTTTCTTCTTTCAGTTGACTTCGGGTAAGTACAGCAACAAATGTTTTCTTCTGTATTTTTATAACATTGTCTCTTGCCTGCACAGCAACATCATTCGCAGATTTCTTTGGCCACTCAACTTCAGGAAGTTGAAGGAAACTTGGACCCAATTGCCACTCTGAGTCTTCAGTTAAGTAAGCAGGACCTGCCCCTCTGGTGATAATATCTGCAATATTAGCTGATCCTGGAATCCACCACCAGTCTTGGACATTAGTGCTGCTTTGGATCTCTCCAACCCGGTTGGCGAAGAAGGTTTGATATCCATAACTCTCTCGCTGTATTGCACCCAAGACAGTTTGACTGTCAACGAGATGGAACCACTTCTCAACTTTGATTCGGCAATGTTTCTGGAAATAGGTCTTTAGCCGGGCTGCAAAGACTGCTCCGCATATCTCAGCTTTCACGGGGTCTCCATTGCGGTTGAGAGGAGTCAGCTTGGCTTTAGACTCAACCAACCTCACACTGACACCATCAGTGCATTCCCAACGTAGGTACAACACAGCACCATATGCATGCTCACTGCCATCAGAAAATGTGATGCCAATTGGACCTGCAAGTGGCTCTGGTGGTGTCAAGGATCTGAAGAATCTGAGATGGCTCAGGTCAGCATATTCTTCTAGCAGCTTTACGGCATCCTCTCGTAGTTCTTTTGACAGAGCAGCATCCCATGAGTCTTTTGTGCAATACATTAGCTTTGTTTCTTGAAAAGCCCTTCGAACCTGCTTTACAGGAGTCACAAGGCCAAGTGGATCATAGAGAGCAGAGACTTGACTTAAAAGTTCTCTCCTGGTAAGAGGATTTGGCGTTTGTCCCTTTACTTCTTCTCTTAGCAGGTCCTGACCAATGCATATTTTCTTCTTCCTTTTGGAAAAGTTCACTGCAACCATGACATACAACTTGTCATCTCCAACGGTGTAACCCAGACCGAGGGCTTTGTTATCTTTTTCAGTGAGCTGGTTAGGCAAGATCATGGTCTTTACCTCCGTGTTAACTTCTCTTGACTCCTGCCTCCCACTTTGACTAGAGTAGACCCAGGGCTTCATAAAAAATCCTCCAGCTTTAAGGATCTGCTCGATGTTGGATGTGAGGAGTTTCAGGTGATCAAGGTTGTTGTGAGATGTCAAGATGTCATCGACTTAGACGTCTTCTTCCAGCACACGTTTCTCCTCTTTGAATTGTGTGAATTGGGGTAGGCTGGCAGTCTCCCGCATGGCAACTTGTGCTATACAGCCAGCAGGTTTATCTCCGATATTGACTCTTGTTATGGCAAAATCTTCTATGTCAGCATCCTCACTGTCACGCCACAGAAACCTGTGCAGATGAACCTCTTTCTCTTCTAACCACACAGAGTTGTACATTTTTTGGATGTCACCAAGGGCAGCAAAGACACCAGCTCGGAACCTCAGGAGGACAGCTCTGATCAGATTTAAGACATCAGGACCTTTAATCAACATGTCATTCAAACTCAGACCTCTGTACTTCTGGCTGCTGTTCCACACTAGCCTCACCGGAGTAGATATGGAATGTGGATTTAGGGCAATCAGATGACTTATATACCACACTGGCCCAGTCCAGCTTTGCAGTACTTCTTTGGACAGTTTCACTGCAGCTTTGCGATCGACCATTTCATGAACTTGTGAAGCATAGGCCAATCTCCACTCTGGATCCTTTGCCAACTGTTTTTCCGTCCTGAGGAATGTAGCTTCTACTGCTTTCCTATTGTTGGGGAGAGAAGCCAAATCTTCAGTCCATGGATATGTGGCATGCCAGTGTGGTTCAGGAGTGTGGTGGTCACCATTCACATATGTTAAGCCATTTCTCACCATCTCCATCTCTTTCTCCTCAGCCAAAGACATTTCCTTCCCTCCGGGTTGGCAATTCCCGCAGCGACATCCTCCACATTTTGGCACACAGGCTGCTCCGATGCTTTCCCATTCCCACCACTTCAGAAAGTCTTTGCTGGTAGTGGCTGCATTGGATTGGATGAAAGGATGACTGGGAGACTGACAGGAAACTGAAGATTGAGAGGCGAGTTCACTGTACTTAACTGCTGCAGTCCTCATTGATCTTGCAAAGTGTGTTTCTGATGTATGGGCCATTAAGGTAACTTCTTCAAAGAGGTCCGGATGTGTGCCTCCAATCGTCTTGCCAAGTGGTCCATCCCATAACACTAGGTCCCCGACAGAGCGAACTTTCTGAGGTACAAGTTGACCTTCTTTGTGGCTAATCAGGAGCTGTATCTCTTTAGGTCTTGTAAGGTCTTTCAAGGAGACATCTGGAAAAATACTCTGAAACTTTGTGGCAGGGACATGTCTATGAACTTCTGCAATCTTGTCAAGCCCATAGCAGATCAGTTGATGTGATTTGAGGGTCCCTTTTGGTGTATTGACACGTATCTTAAGGAGATAGCGCTTCGTTTCAACAGACACCTGCATCCCTCCAACACCATGGACCACAAGCGTTACATCTTCACTTCTAAGTTTCAACTTACTTGCAGCTTTATGAGTAATGTAGTTCGTATCTGATGCCAGGTCAATGAGGGTTCCAATTCTTTGTCCATCATTGGCTGTGACATTAAGAATCATCAGGATAACTGGATACTCATTTAAGCCATTCTCCTCTAGAAGGCCTGTCTTAGTAACAGTGGAGTTGTGCTTTCCCTTGACACAACATTGCAGAAGGCATCCTTACATTGCTTAGCCAGCTCAGGTGGGAGTTTTGAAAGAAACTCTTCTTGGGCTTCAGTATGTCTTTTGCCCTCCGCTTTCTCTGAACCAGATTTAGGTGTTCTTTGGGACTGTGGTCTAGCGAGTAAACAAAGAAGAAAGTGGTGTTTGTCTTTACACTCTGGGTTCTTGCACAGGTATTCAGTTTTCTTACAGTAATCACCATTATGGATTTCAAGGCATCTCTTGCAGGCACCGAGCTGCTGTACTATATCCCTCTTCTCTGAGGGCTTTAGATTGATTCTAAAGGTTCTGCAGAAATACAGTTTCTTCCTGTGCTTTGGACACAAACAATGCAGCCTGATATGTCACTGCTGTGCTTGGTTGTCTTGGTTCTGGCACATTTTAAGAACTTGGATTTCTCTCTGATTGGTTCAACGAGATCTTTCAGTTGATCTAGTTGTTCATATATGGATTCTTGTGATCTAAGGAACACCATAAGCTTGTCAAAGTAATTCTGGTGACTAGTGTTGTCTTTCTCAGTTGCATTATAGGTGAGCCAGTCTTTCTTTAAAGTTTCTGGAAGCTTACTTTCTATGGATTTAGTCACCAGTGGATTCTTTATGGCATCTACATTTCCTAGCTCATTTAAGTCACTAAGAGCCTTCTCCAAAGTTTGGATGAGTTCTATTATTCGTCTAGGTTGACCATTTCTCACTGGTGGAATTGCTTGTAATTCTTCAATAATCTCTAGAGCAATGGTAGCTTTGTTCCCAAAACGATTGTCCAGGACTCTGAAGATCTCATCTGATGAATTGTATGATGACAGGCGTAAATCCTTAGCCACTTTCTCATCAATACTATCAAGCAATTGAAACTTCTTTACTTCTTTCGAACCAGATGGTTCACCTTGCTTCTGGAGAGCCTCCCATTCTTTTCTCCATCTGTAATAGTCTCGTTTACTTCCACAAAACTTTGGTAAAGCTGTGGCTTTCAGTTTTATTGCAGCTGCTGGAGGTAGACTGTAGACTAAGGCTTTTTCCTCTCTTGTGTCCTTCTTACTTGCTGCTTCAATGAAGACAGCCTTTTGGGATATCAGCCTAGGGAGGCACACCTCTAGCTCCCTTACACGATAATTAAAATCCTTTTCCTCGGCAGGTGGGGCCCAACGGTTCCAATTTTGGTTTGCTTCCTTTGCTTTCTGGATCAATTTCTCCAAATGGGTGAGCATAAACTCGTATGCCTCCAGAGTTGTGTCTGGCCCGATGGATGAAACATTCTTACACTCATTCTCTGCAACTTGTAGAGCCAGGGACAGTTCCTTCTCTCCATATGTGGCCCACATTGTCTCTCGGATAAGGAGTTTAGCTTCTTTAAGCTTTTGTTCACATTCTTTCTCCGTCTTCTCTATGTCAGCTTTCTGAAGATTACTCAGCTCCTCAGCTGCAGTTGCTTTGCACTCAGCCATATAGGCAGCCTCCACATCCTCATTTGCCTCCATAACTTTGGAGCTCTCTAGTGTAAGCTTCTTGTAGTTCTCCTCCAATTCCTCTTTAGACATCTCCATGTAGGTCCTCATAATGTTATTTGCAAAACGGGAGAAAAGTCTTTTAACTATTGTCCTCTCTGCTTTGAGGTCATCAAGGGATTTTAATTCAGCCATTTTCCTCCTTTGGAAGACAGCAGATTTCAGTCTCTGGTTGCAGAATGGAATCTCCTCTGGTTGGAGCGGTTTTTCACTGTCAAGTGTCTTATAATTTCATGGCTTCCTACACTTGAAAAGGAGGACTTGAAGACATCAGGAATTCACTCAGTCTTTTTATTTTCACCAATGAGTGAGAACCAATAAACAGAACAGAGCAGGTGAAAAACCTGCAAAACACATACAAAATACGAAATAACATACATCGGCGACTTTAGTTCAAAGTGCAATCAATTATCCCAGTTAATAATTACCGCTTTTAACCTTAAACCTACATTTCATTTTTGCTGCTTTGGAGGCTGTGTTTGCCTTCCTCAGCTCTGTTGCAAAACCAGTAAAGCTGTTTGTGGATTCCTTATTACCTGAGTTGAGGGTGCTGCTGATTGGGCCAGATTTCTTTCACCTGCTGAGAAGTGCTGCAGAGTGGCACACTGAAATGTGTGTGTGTGTGTGTATGTGCACACACAAATGTCTGTTCATGCACCTCCATCTGAACTAATGAGCAGATCTGCGCAACACTCATGAATGCGTCACACTAGTCTGTGAACCCTGTCGGCTATCACTGTTTATTGTTGTGTGTGAATAACAATAGACTACAACAAATAAATCAACCACACCTCGGACAAAATCTTAGGATTTAATGTTGTTCATAACACCCGTACTTTAGTAAACGAATCTGCAAAATAAACACAATTTTTTTCCCACGAGAGGTCTATTTAAATGTTTTATATAATTAATATAACTACAAGTAGCTCCGTTGGTCATATTTTAATCCGGTTTTCCTTTGTTCATATATGCAGTTTACAGAGTGAGGCGTGCTCCGCCGACTGGGGATGCATATCTCGGCAGGCATGCACTTTCTCGGGCATAACACCGGACCGCTTCTGCTACCGTATTTTCACGCACTATAAGGCGCACCTAAACGCCTTTTTTCCCCTCAAAAATGTAGTGCGCCCCTATCTGCAGGACGTTGTTGAGACCAATTATGAGTGATGGGAGAACCTTTAAAGGGGGAAGTGTGGGCATGGCTTGTGTATAAAAGAACAGGTGTATGTGCTTTATGCAGAAAAATTGTTGTCTTAACACATCCTGAAATTATGGCAAAGAGACGCCTTCTGAAGCCCAGTTTAAACTGAAGGGCTATCAGCTACGCAGAGAGAACATGGGAATCGAAAGTAGCTGGCGACAGAATCAATATAAAATGAATCGATGGTTCGCGAGTGGAGGAAGCTGGTAAAACGAACTCCGACTGGTGAAGAAGACGCAGCTGGAGTTTCCGCGACAAAGCAAGCGTAGGCGGCCCGGAAGTTGGGAGGAAAGACTCCGAAGAACGAGTGGGGCCAGCGCTTCAACGTCACCGTTCGACTAAAAGCAGTAAAGCTGGCGGAAGAAAATGAAAAATTCGAAAATTTTCAAGGAGGTCCATCATGGTGCTTCCGTTTTATGAAACGGTGCCAATTTTTCCATCCGATTCAGGACTCCGCAGCTGGGTTCAAAGTGACGATCGAGGCGGATTATGATGAAAAGCTGGCGAAGCTTCCACTCCTTCTGCAGCAAACACATCGCTGACAAAGTCATCCAGCCAGCCACATCACTCAACATGGAGACGCAGGTGCCGCTTCACTTTCGACATCCCGGTGAATCTGCCACGGTATAGAAGAAGGTGACCAGCACTGTAGCGATTATACACAACGGGGTATGAAAAGGCTGCGCCGTTTACTGTGTTGTGCTGGCTTGCCATGCGAAATGGACAGAAACTGCCTTCTATGGTGATTTTTAAAAGAAAGACTTCTGCCTAAAGAGTGCTTTCTTCGCAAAAGCCGGCATCATTTCCAAGGAGCCGCGCTGCTACGGAAAGTGACTCTGACAGCTTAAGAAGAAGGGGAAACTGGCATATTCGAGATTTAGCTCAAGCTGTTTAATTCAAAAACAGAGGATGAGGACTTTGAGGGGTTTGAGTTAATACTCTTTAATAAATACTTGGGAATAAAGCACAATCATACTCAGTTTTGCTCCCGCCCTATTTTTCTACCTGAAAGCTTAATTCAACAACAGCCTCTGGGCTCCGGCGCATCCGGGTTCACGCCTCGGCAGGTGTTTTTCAAACCTTCTAGAAAGGAGATCCACCCCACCTTTCCTCTAATGAAGAGTTCAAACCAGTCCACCGGTGACTGGGAAAATTTAACAATTCACCGAAGAGGATATGAGACTTTCAGTTTAGTTAATATCCAGATTATTATCCTGCCTATGTTTCACGTTAATTTTCTACCTGCGCCAATAAAGCCTGGGCGCGCTGGCTGTCAGGCTCCACCTGCGGCAGAGTGTTTTCATCCTCAATCCTGGGTGGCACGATTTGTCGGATTTAGCGCGAGGAAGCTGATTTAAGCTGTTCTGTGAAACAGAGGATGAGGACTTTGAGGGGTTGATTAATACTTATGTAATAAATACTTGAATAAAGCACAATCATACAACTCAGTTTTGCTCCCACTCTTTTTTCTACCTGAAAGCTTAATTCCAACAGCAGCCTCTGGCACGCGTGCGGCATCAGCTCCACCTCGGCAGGTAAGTTTTTCATCTAAATAAATCTAAATCTTTTAAGTGAGAAAGTCCAACTGAAAAACATTTCATCTTGTGCAGTCGCAGTTCATCCAGATTATTATCCTGCCTATGTTTTAAGTTCATTTATGCTGGCCAATAAACTTTAAGAAGAAGGGGAAACTAAAGCATTGTCGGATTTAGCTGCAGCTGTTTAAATTCAGAAACAGAGGATGAGGACTTTGAGTGGTTTTTTGATTAATACTTTGTAATAAATACTCTCAAATAAAGCACAATCATACTCCTGTGTTTGCTCTCCCGCTCTATTTTTCTACCTGAAAACTTAATTCAACAGCATTATCTCTGGATCATGTAAGCATCCGGCTCCAAGCCTACCTCGCAGGTGCGTTTTTCATCTAAAATAATTCTAAAATCTTTTGAGTGAGAGAAAGTCCAATTGAAAATTTGAATCATTGTAGCCAGTTCTATCCAGATTATTATCCTGCTCTATGTTTTGCAAGTTAATAGTTATGCTACAAGTAAACTGTATCAGACAGGAGTAATCACAGCCCTTGTGTCATCAGCTATGTGTCTCTCACGTTTTTTGTTCCCTAGGTTTGGAATAATACATTTGTAACAAATACACCTTGCAGCTTTATTTGCTGTGATCAGTGGGAATAAAGTAGTTTTAATATGTTTTGAGATGGAAAATCCACCTAGAGGACACAGTGTACCTGTATATAAAAACGCGCCCTATGTGTGTGCTACTATGTGTGTGTTAAATACAGAAATGGCATTACTAACTGAGACTGCTACTTCTTTTAGTCCGTGCCTTTATGGTCGCGGAAAATACGTGTAATCCCTAAACCTCTAAGTAAGTAAAACCGAGGCCAAGAGTAACGAGTAACGTTTGTTTTAAAAAATGTAAGAAATAGAAAGTACAGATACTTGTGTGAAAATGTAATGAGTGAGAAGTCAGAAGTAGGAGGAAAAATAAGTAATGAAGTTAAGTATAGATACCATAAAAGTGTCCTTAAGTACAGTAACGAAGTATTTGTACTTTGTTACTTGGCACCCCTGTCAATATTAGATAATGATGATAGCCTGGGGGGGCTCAGACTACACCGTGCCCATAGGAACTCCAAAATCAGTACTAAGACCAGAGGAGGAGTGCCGTGCATTCACATCAACAATAACTGGTGTAAGAATGTTAGATTGGACGCCAGCTTCTACTCTCCAGACATCGAGTTTTTGACTGTTACCTGCAGACCTTTCTATCTGCCTAGAGATTTCATTGTTGTTAGCATCACTGCTGTATATGTGCCCCCAGTGCTAATACAAAAGATGCCATGAGTGTTCTTTCGGACTATCTCTGAGCTTAAATCTGCACACATGGAGGGCATTTTAATATTGCTAGGGATTTTGACCAGGTCAATTTTAAGACTGTTCTTCCTCATTTTTACCAACATGTGGCAAAAAAAACATCAGCCATATCTAGACCCACTGCTAGTTTGTGATTGTCCCTCTTGCGTTGTGGCACGGAATAACATAGTGCAGAACACTGTTAAGATACATTCTCACTGATGTGACCGGAACTACACATCTTTTAAGACACACCCCTCAGACGTAGGTTTAAAAAACCCTAGCTTCCCATATTAGCGTTCTATTTTGCCTGTGGCTCTGCACCGCTAACAACTAGACAAAAGCGCACCCAACTGAAGGCTCACTACGTAGCAACCAAACCCTGCTGTGCTCGCTTGACCGAGTCAGACTGCCTTTTTCCTGCGATTCAGACGGAGCTGAACACAGTGTTTTTATTCTTCCTGTGATTCAAACCGAGTGACTGCAGTGTATCCTGCTGCAGTAGAGACAGAGCAGAGCTAATCCAGCTCTGCTAACTGCCGAACAACGGGAGCCCCGACTGTTGTTCACCGAAGAAGCCACCGGACCATGACTGCCTGTGACACGGAGTGTGTGTTTTGGAGAGAAGAACATAGTTGTGATCAACGCGCAAGTCAGTGAGCTAATCCGGTTTATTCCATTTTAAATCATGTACTATTTAACCACGCATGACCAGAACGTAATCTGGATATAATGGGTTCCTCTTTTGTATGTCATCCTGTTCTAAACATCACCAATTAGTTAAGCAAACCACTTAATGCAGGAATGTCGCTACTACTATAGCGGTGCTTGAACTCTATTGTCAGAGAACAAGAGGGTAAATGTCTACACATCGGTTTTTCCAAGACAACGATGAGGTCGTAGCCTTGAATGGAGCAGCGACTGGCATGTAATATTCCCAGGGCCAAGAGATACATGTCATTTGCTATCAGTAATATATTGATTTGAAATGCAAATAAAAACATTTTCTATGAGACATTTTCCTGACTTTATGTTTCACTATTATATTATGGGCTACTATATAAATCTTTTTAAGCAAACCTGTAAAAATGTAATGATGTCAGAATATTGGACCCAGAATTCGAGGCGAGACAGGCAGTGGGAAAGTTCAAAACGTTTATTAAACACCAACAGGTGCGCGGGGCTGCTCGTCTGCTGTGGGGCAGATCTCTGCAGGGATAGGAGAATACTGGGCAAAAACTCTGATTACTTCCAAAGAAAAATTATTATAAGAGCTGCAGAGTTCAGGATTATTCAACCACTCTGATGTTCCCCATAATTTGGCCTTTCCCGCTAACAGAGAGATTACATAGGCCACCTTGGCTCGATCGATCAGAAGGAAATGCAGAGGGCTGTAATTCAAAATGAATTTCGCACTGAGTCAGGAAGGCTCTGCATTGATCAGGATCCCCTTTAAAAGCTTCAGAAGGGGACAGACGCGGTTCAAGAGAAGCTGGACTATCAGTAGCAGACGTGGGCGCGGCAGCTGTCACGGGCGGGGCAGCTGGAGCAGCCTGATTAATAATCAAGGATCTCCTGCATGCCTGATTCTAGCCGGGAAATACTTTGATCCCATCATTTGCGCCACTGCCCGTCTGCCGATGGGTCCATGTTTTGGCCAGGTTATTCTGTAATGATCTCAGAATATTGGACCCAGAATTCAAGGCAAGACAGGCAGTGGGAAAAGTGGAAAGCGCTGTGAAAATCAAAACAGATCTGATGGTCCTGCAGTGTGTGCTTAGCCGGCTGATCTGCATTGATAGGAGTAAATACAGGTCAGAGACTGGATGTCGAGCTGAATGCACGATGGAGCAAATGTCACTGACTTGATTCAAAGTTCAGTCCATTCAAGGAGAAACTCAGCAGAATCCAGAGAAGGAGATTTGACTGCAGTTGCGGCGGCTTGCGCAATGCAGCAGTTTCATAGAGAGCGAGCAGCAGAAGTTGCTGATCCACAGCAGGACAGAAAACTGAGGTCATAATCAGGGGAAGCAGAACAGACCTAAGAAAGCTGGGAAATGTCTCACCAAAACACATAGCAATTACCATGGTGCTGATGGTGGGAGGTAAACACTCATATCCGCCGCAGAACCAATTAGACAGGGAGCAAGGAGCATAGGAAAAAACCATCAGCGCCAAGATCATGACAAAAAACCCCATTTCCATTTCTTTCGTTTTTAAAATTAAATAAAAAAATTAAATGGCAAAAATCCAAACGTGTCTGCTAGTTTAAAGTAGATCTTATTTATTTGAATATTTAACGGCTCAGAGGCTGCTGTTGAATTAAGTGTTCAGGTAGAAAAATAGAGCGGGAGCAAAACTGAGTATGATTGTGCTTTATTAATGTATTTATTACAAAGTATTAATCAAACCCATCAAAGTCATCATCCTCTGTTTCTGAATTAAACAGCTGCGCTAAATCAGACATGCCAATTTCCCATTCTTCGCATGTCAGAGTTTCGCGGGCGGCTGCCTCAGAAATAATGCCTGCTTTTGCGAAAGCTTGAACAACAGAGCCAGCAGACACGTTAGTCCAAGCATCTGCAATCCATCCAAGCAAACGGTGGCGTAACTTGCCGGGCGCTGCCTTCCACTTATCCTGAAACTGTGGTCTCTGTCTGTCATCCATCGCTCCCACACACCGCCGCAGCCTTATTTTGAACGGCGCCGCTTCACACCCGATGTCGGCGGTTGAAGTTCCTTTGTCAGACCCCCGATAACGTTGGCGAAGCACAGCGCTCATTTGATTCACCATGTTTTTCTCATCAGTTGTAAGATGGGTACGCATGGAGTCACAGATTATCTGCGATGGTGATGCTGCGGAAAAAACACCTGTTCTCCTCCTCACATACACCTGCCTCAGCCACGCTTTCATCATCTCCCTCATCCATCCAGCCTTTTTTCATTTCATTCGCGTTAATATGTATATGTCATCAGAGCGCTGTGTCCGTCTCAGCTGTCAGCTCCCAGATCAGCTTCTCTGATTGGTTGATGCGGCGCGTGCGTCCAGCAGCAAAACTTCAATTTTTCCATCTTCGAAAGGTGCAGCAGCTGGCATGTGCGCCAGATGCTTAAACGCTTCCCGACGCAGCGCCTGCGCTCAAACGCTTCGCGGGGCACCTTTTGCTGCACCTATACGCGCTGCCAACCATTGACTTTGCATGTAAACTTGCTGCTTCTGCTGCACCTGCTGGGGTCCGTTCACACCGATGTCGAAGCTGGTTGAACAGCGAGAGCACAGCGTTAATTTGTTTCCCCATGTTTTTCACATCAGCTGTGAGATGGGCACGCATGGAGTTACATATCAACAGTGATGGTGATGAGTGGAAAAAACACCTGGTCTCCTTACATTCAGCCACTTTTCATCATCTCCTCAATGAGGTGGTCTCAAAAGTCGCAGTTACAACACACATAAGGCGATCAGCACCAAAGGGGCTTAATCAGCACCATTACTTTGAGGGAAAAAAGACGCTTAGTGCGCCTTTATAGTCGTGAAAATACGGTAATTAGTTTTATGAAATGCCAGAGGAACATGTCCAACCGGTTATAGAATCCAATTCTTAGAATATGAAAAAGTCACTTACCAAAGAATTCCGGCCAGTACAGCAGCCTGTTTAACATGCTCACATATGGACCAGCTGTGAGGTATACTGAGTATTAGAGTATAACATGTTCCTTCCCCTTTTACACAAAGCACACACCCGTGCAACTGTGACTTTAGCAGTTAGGGAGTAGTCAACATTTTAGAGCTGTGAACTGCAGCAACCAGGTTGATATTGTATTGTTGTCAACTATCACCCTGAGACCAGAAAAGACACATATTTAGTTTTCTTTGCATTTCTCATATTGGGTATTATAATAAAGCTCAGAAAGAGTTTTATGACCTTTAAAATTCTGACAAAAAGTAGACCTGTAGTGTATGATAGCGTAGGACTGTATTTGTATATGTATTTGTATTTCAGATGTAAACAAAACATCAGCAGAAAAAGTGTGCTTAAAAGTGCAGTAACTTTTGAAGCACATAACTAGTAGTTTAGGATGGATTTAAAGTCAAAGTATGAATGGTTGTAAACAAGACTTATCTAACTTCATCATTAATTTAGCTTGCTTTTTGGAGCCAAATAAGGTTTTTGTAGTTTCTCCTTTTTCATGAATGACATGCATGTCTGTAAGTTAGAATGTGTATGAGCTTTCTGCATACACCTTTGCTCCACAGTGATTGGAGGTGGCACTGTGGGAGTGGTAAATATGTGTGTCTGTTCAACTGCATCTACTTTTGGTGTGTTGGGGCTGCAGCATTGGGTGGGGTGAGTCTGGGGGAGAAACTCTGTGTTGAACGCATAAATCAAGCTCCTTTATATCAATGAAATGCATGATCTCTCCAAAAGAAAACTACACTGTCAGAGGTATCTTAGTTCCTATGAAATTAACAGAAAAGTAAGTGCCTTGTACTTCTTTTATGCTGTCAAACACAGGAACACATACTCTAAACAAATGCAATTTGTTGGGAGCGCATCATCAATTTTACAATCTCCCTTTTCCTATCTCACTCTGGCGATCTCGATTTGGGACTCTTGATTTGCCACAACTATGTGTATACCAGGTCTTTGTTATGTTCATAATAAGGCTTATAATTTGGATCAATGTATCTTTAAGTAACCACAGCAAAAGTGAAAATATCTTTTTGTTACTCTTGCTGGTTGAGATTGAAATATATTTTCTTTGATTAATAGAAAACAGCCTTTGTCTCACATGTCCTCTTTCAGCATTTCAGGCATCCTATATGGGGAAGCTGCCTGCCCGCATATGTCAGGAAAATTTAGGAGGGATATTTGCTAGCTGATAGGAGCTGATAGGAACACATTTAATACAGTGAGAAGGTTTGAACAATACAAATCTCAGTCCTCAAAAAAACTACAACCACCTACAGTTTAACCTACTATAGCCTATGGAACGACATTGGGCTTTGGTAGAACAAGCCCCTCACTCCCTCCACTAGCCATGTACCCCAGTGCAGGCTTAGCCTGTTGTCCTGACATCTCAGGACAGTTCCTTTGGAGACCCTACTAATTGATACAAATAACTCCATTGCAAACCCAGTCTGCCTACAGTTATTTATAGTTGTGAATGACCGCGTGCTAGCCACTTGAGCTAGGTTGGCTAATCCAACCTCTCTGTCACCACTATTAAGTTCTGGCTTCTCAACATCCACTCACTCATAACTGAGGGACATCTTATCCAGGATCTCTTAATTAACTCTAAATGTGACTTTCTTTGAGTGAAAGAAACCTGGCAACAGCCTAATGACTGCTCTCAGCTCAATGATTCAACTCCACCTGGCTTTGTTTACATTTGCCAAGCATGCGAGACCAGCCAGCCATAGAGGCCACTCCGCAATAATCCACCGCAAGACGCTGACACCCCATCCCAATCCTAACTATAACCTCCAAGAAAAGTCTTTAATGTAAAATTCCTGGGCAGATAATTCAAATTATGTGACAGTTTACCAACCCATCTAAACCTAACAGTGTTGTTTTAAATGAACTGGCTAATTGGCCCATTCACTCTGCTTCTTCTTTCGCCTAATGTAATATTACTGCCTGATTTTAACACACATCTGGAAAATTATAATCCTCTCCCTAAAGACTTTTTATCCTGCTTAGAAAATGTTGATTTTAATTCATTAATGGATTTCCCCACACACAAAAGAACTGAATCTAGATGGCGACCATTCAACAAAATATGCCCCCTAGAATGCTACAAATTTGGCAGGTTCCCTTATCTATGACCACCAGCGCCTGCTGCAGCTATGGTCATCCAATGTTTTTTCTGGACTCAGAAATAAACACAGCCACTCTTGACCGCTTAAAAAGTTTCAGAGTGCTTTGAGCAGATGTGCAGAGAGTAGCAGACTCATGGTGCAAAACACACCAGAGAAAGAGCAAGCGGAGGTGGTGTGAAACACTACAAAAGTGTCGCTACAGTGGTGGGCTAACAGTGAAGCTTACAGAAAATCACAGACCACTAATCTCTTCAATCCTGCTCTCCAACATCTGCCCACTGGACAATGCCATGATTCTGACTGAGTCATGGCTTAAATCATCAATACTTAATAATCACACTATACTGCGCCAATAGGAACTCTGAACTCAGTGGTAACACCAGAGGAGGGGGCTGTTTTCACATCAACAACTGGTGTAAAAACGCTAGATTGGTTGCCAGCTTCTGCTCTCCAGACAGTGAATTTTTTACTTTTAACTGCAAACCTTTCTACCTGCCCAGAGAGTTCACTTTTGTTAGGTTTACTGCTGTTTATGTGCCCCCCGGTGCTGTTTTGAATGCTCTGACTGGAACATGTTCAAACCTAAAGCTACAGTAGTAGCTAGTTAACTTTTTCCCACTTTCCTTGATGGGTCCTTGGCTGATTCTTGGCTGGTCCCCTACAAGTCCATTTTAAACACCAATATCTGTAGTTAAGTATTCTTTCTGTCATGATTTGTGGAAATTAAGATCTAAAGATTAATTAAATTTAGTGAAAGGGTGTAGTCACCTCACCAAATCACTCACACATCACTTGTCCCAAAAAGCTCTTTAAAAAAAATGTGTTCTTTTTACTATTTTAGCAAAATGTTAAAATAGCAAAAGTTTTGGGAGCATTAAGGTGAATGGTAGAATTTCTGTTCCAGTCCTAACCAGTAGTTTTTAAAAGTCTGCACTAAGCCAACAGAAAATGATTGAAAGCAATAGTGTGCTGTGTTTGTTTAAAATGGCATCAGTGAGTCTAAGCAGCTGAAAGTCTCACTTGTCTACACAAAACCACTCTTAAGTTTGTAGTTCAGTAATGTGTGGGACCAAATTCATCAGAAAATACTGATGAAGACAAACATGAAAAAACTTTCTTAAAAAGAAAATACAAGTAAGGTGCAAAAGAAATATGATCTGGTCTAGACAATTTCTATTACAAAGTGTTTGGTTTTAGTTATATCTTGTTTCTGTTGTTATGCAAATGCTGTTAATGTTTCTGTGATTTTTTGTGGTAAACTATGAGAGAAGAGCTGAAAATAAAAGCAAACTGTTGATCTTCTTGTTCAAATGTGGGTAAAAAGGGAAAACTAGGGTCATATTATAAGAAATATATTGATTAATATATTTACAACTTACAATGTCTTGAAATTAACATGTTAAAAGTTAGAAAATCGATTGGTACTAGAAGTGCTGTAAACCCCCAACAGTAAGGTCCAAAAAGTTCTTTCCCGAGGCAAACGGAAATACAACACAGACATTTTCTACACACACACACATTATGCCTGACTCACATGCAGCTGCTTAAAATAGCCTTTCACTGAGAGGCAGGAGGAGGAGAAGACAGAGTGCATGCAGGGGCGATCATAGCCTAATTAGGGAGCAGGAGTTTAGAAGAATTTTTAACTTTAAGAAATATACAGATTGTTACAATAGAATGATATTGTATACGGCATTTAGAGTGGATGATTCTGGAACTTATATTTGATTATATTAAACCACACACGATTAGACAAATCCTAACTTTGCAAAGTAGATGACAGAATTTAGTTACTCCTGAGTTAAGTTGGTCAAATTGTAGTAAAGTCAATAAATGAAACACTGATTATTGAGCATACACAAAGGTGAATTAAACAGATATTTAATCATCAAATTTTTCAAAAAGAGAGTGGGTTACATTTAAGTTTAGGATTTCAAGGTAATTAACTTTTTCACGAAACTTGATAGAACAAAGTACAACTCAACAATTATTAGGTGTAAGAGACAAATAAAATAAAATCCTATTAACTCATTGAAGCAAAAGCTGAAATGTGGTTTTGCTATTGGAAAATTATGATTTATAAATTGTTCTTTCATAAAATAATTAACAAGGCGAATTAATTACATGTAGAATTAAATTAAGCTTCAAACAGTCTTGTTGATGTTTTAAATATAAAATGTCATTCAAAACATGCATTACTGTATTATTTGCAGAGAAATAATCTGAAAAATGATATGTAGACATAAGAATTGGATGAGTTAGGCTGAAAGGTTATGGAACCGTGCCCTGAGCTCAGGAGGCTCGGAGCTGCATGAGAGCCATCCAGACTTGTGACCAGTTGATTACTAAAGGCCGAGGTGAGCCTGGTGAACTGAAGCCGTGCAGCCGAGACCGAATGAGGCAGAGACTGGATGAATCATCAAGCAGCTCGAGCAAAGAACACTGACAGAAGTAGAGTGCTGCAGCTGACATGAAAAGATTGGAGGGAAGTGGTGGCCTTGAGGTTAGGGCATGGGGGCTTGGAATCCTGAGGTTGCGAGTTCAAAAACCACTTCCACCACTTCTACTCTGGGTCTCTGAGCAAGACCCCTTAACCCTGATTGCACTCCGACTGCCCCACGATGGCAGCCCACTGCTGAGATCAATAAAAAGTTCAATTAATTATTAAGCTCGGCCAAAATAGGAGATGGTTTCTGTCGCTGGTTGCTGGGAATGAAGAAAAACACTGCAAAAGAGCCAAACACATCAGATACTCAAATTAACACAGGTTTAAGGTCAATGTAAGTGAATTATGGTTTATTTATGTACAACAGTAGACAGCAGGAAAACATTTAATTACATTTACAAGTTATCTAACATATATATCTAATATAATATCTATCTTGTCTTACAAAATAACCTATAGGTTTAACTGTACTTCTAAATCAAACAAATCTATTGCAAAACTGAAAAGAAGTCAAAATTTGTAATCAATGACTTAGAGTAGTTGTGATTATCTCCACATAAACTTGCATTCTAAACTTTTTGTCATGGTTTTCTTTATAGCAAAACTATTTTGTAAAATTATAATGCATTACGTTCTGGTTCAGATACCTGCAAAAGCAAACAACAAAATATGGACGAGCATTGATTACAGAGAGTTGTAAAGTTTGCTGAGTACATTATGAGACTTAGAACCACCAAATGGATAATTCATATCACATTTAGCAGAGAGAGGTTAGTACTTAGAGAGAACATGCTTATCAGTTCATGCAATTAGAATTAAAGGAATAGTACACCCAAAACATGATTAGCCTTCATTTTCTACTCACCCCATGCTGAACATCACTCTGGAGTACTTTTTGATATCTCAAATGCATCTGGAGATCTGGGAGGCTTCTTGCTGTCTGCTGACATTCAAATAATGGAGGTCTATGGTGCCCGCGAGACAGAAAGGTCCATAAAAGTCCACATAAAAGCGTGTCAATATTCCTCCATACTGCTCTTCCAATGTATTCCAAGTGTCCTGAGTGGGTAGCATCAGGAATTTACTCGAAATGAAGTCATTTTAGAATGTTTTTTAGAGCATAAACAGTAGTGTATAGGATTTCCTGAAAGCGATGAACATGCGGCGTTCATACGAGCCTACGGAAGCCGCAGACCAAACCAGCGCATTCAGCTCGGCAAAGAACTCATGCTCTTCCTCAACACTGAAGTCCTCAGACATTTTTCTTTCGTTGTTTCTTTCTTTGCACAGGTAAAGCAGCACATTTCTTCTTCTACGGCGCTTGCATTATTGGCAGAGCAGATGCTGAATGCGCACTTTCATCTGGTTTCCCTGGTTTTAGCCATGGAAAACTCTTGGCTGGAGCCATTTTTTGAGTTACATTTACACTTGCTCATATTTTCCAGATAAAAAGTAAATTGCGCATCTCCCAAATGTCCCGGCCTTAACTTAAGCGCTTTTATTGGTTCGCTATCGGAGGACGGAACCAATAATGGCGAACTGTTATTTTTTAAATAGAAAAAAATTGTCAATTTTAATGTTTTATTTAGATTACAAAAAAATAAATCGGAATAAAAATTCCTATTTATGATGTTTTAAAAATGAAGACCCACAAAAGACTGATTTAAGACATTTTAATACCAATTAAGGCCTTAGTTTTATTTTGAAAAAATTTAATGCCTTTTAAGACTTTTTAAGGACCCACTTAGGAACCCTGATATAATTTAAAAATAATACCTAAACAACACATATTTTTGTCATAGAAACACCATGTTTCAAAAAAGTCCTCATCTCTGGTCCCTTTGTTTGCTTTGCTTTATATTAATATAAAAGTTTTCTCTTTACTTGAACCCATAACTTCCATCCTCCATTATTCTGAATTTCTAAATTTTCAAGAAATACTGCTGGGCTACTGCATTCCATAAATTCAATAACTTTAATGATTTCAAACTAATATATTGGACATGGTAAATTAAGCTTAATAAAAAATCTTCCATTTTCATTGGCTTTATTCCTATGGTTTATGTAGCACACACTGGAGTTAGATATATTTATCCTACCAGACATTTAAAGAGTAAAAATAAAAAATTACCCATTTAAACTTAATGAATTTAAAAAGGTTATTGCACTCTTTCTCCTTTCCCATTTTCAGAACAGTGCACATTTTGAGATTGTGGTTAAACAGGTTTATTTCAGCAATATCCTGCCTCAGTGTTGCCCTGTGGTTGAAATGTACCTTCTGCAGTTTGGTGCAATGTTCCATTGGTGTCATCTCACAGATTTATTGTATTTGGTCTGTAATAAATTGATATGCATAGATCTGCACACCCTAGTGCTAAAACTTTGTTCAATCAAGTTTTGTTTTAAGTTACACATTCAGAGTGTATAAAATCAAACATCTAGATTTACAAATATTATTCTACTCTATGTTGCAAATAACCAATTACATCTATCAGAAAAACAGCCCTTATCTGCAGGCCTTTCTGGGCGACACAGACTTTTTGAGTTTAGTTCTATGCTCTGATTTGGCATTCTCTAAAACCAATGTTTTCCTCCAATGAGGAAAATTTAATTTTAAAAGTATTCTTGGACTCAATCTGGAGCTGAAAATTAAACTCATTTTCACTTGCGGCTTTCTCTCAGAAAAGTGGGAGTTTGTGTCAAAACAGAGTTTTAGTTACAGATGTTTATATCATACAACTTCTAAAAAATGTAGCTCAATCTCCACAGCAAGATGCTTGTTCCAAAATGTTGTGTGTTTACTTTCCTTTTTATGACGGGGTAGTTTTATCCAAAACGTAACCTTTAGACTTTGGATTCAAGTTGTTGTTTAAAGTTAGTTCCATCAAATCATAACTCATTCTTTGCAGCATCTTGCTGCAAATGCCGAATGACCGAAGCTTCCTTAGGAAGTAGAGTCTGCTCTCTCCCTTCTTGTAGATGGTTCACAGTTGTGTCTCCAGTCTAGTTTGTTGTCCAGGTGAACACTGAGGTATTTATACTCCTACACTATCTGCAATTCTTCTCACTCGATGTTAACAGGATTCAGCTTTTTCCTGTTTCCTCTGAAATGTTGACATTCAGGGTCGGATGATTGTTTCCGCACTAAGCCACAAAGCAGTTCACTAGTTCTCTGTACTCAGCTTCTTGGCCATCTTTGAGTCATCAGATTATTCCTGCAGGTAACAGGACTTTCTGGTACTGGAAGTCAGAGGTTACAGAGTAAAAAGTAATGGTGAGAGTGCTGTCCTCTGTGGTGCTCCTGTGCTGTGGAATAATTGATTAGACAGCTGATCCTTCAGTGAAACAAAC
>JAGKQL010000028.1:2376929-2416316 GCA_018398635.1 Cyprinodon brontotheroides
CATATATTTGCTTTCATATGGCTAGAAATATATAAGCAACCACTGCAAGGTTGATAATCTATCATAAAGGCCCTTTGTTGGGATCTGGAGGTCTGTCCACTTTCTCCACCAGAGGGTGTACTAGATCTCCTGGAGCCAGAGCTGATTGCACCACCTGTCGCTCGTCTGCTCATCAGGAGATCCGTATTTAAGGAGGCAGAGGACGTCTCTCCAGTGCCAGAGTGTTTGCCAGTTACGGTTAGTAAGTCTGAACCAACCTGCCTGTCTGAATCTCTGACTCTCTGAAAACCTGAACCTGATCCGTTTTCTCCTCTTTGCTTCCCAGGTTGAACCTGCCTGAAACCAGAAACCCCTGGAAGAGTTTCTCTGTTGGAAATCTGCCTGCTGATCTCTGAGGAACCCTGGAGAATCAAACCTGTGAAAGACCTGCCTGCCCGCTCTCTGAAGAATCTGGAAGGGAACTCAAACCTGTGTGATCTGCCAACACTCAAACCAAGCTCTGCCTCCCGCCAAGCCCCTCAACCTGTCCGACAGCCTCTGGACCCCTCAAGGTTCCTCCCCTCAGCCGCTAAGTTTTTCCTAACTCCAGAATACAGGTACCGTCCTGCTCACTCACATCCCGCAAATTACCTCCTGATCATCCACTAACTCCTCTTGTCCCCCTCTGTAGTGAACCCACTCGCGACCAGTCCTGGATCTGATTAACCCCTGGATCTGTTTATTCTTTTGCACAGAATTATTTCAATAAACCTTTGAACTTTTCTCTCCTGCTTCAGTGTGTTCTGCATGTGGATTAGGAACCTTAAGCCAAACATGACACCCTTAAAGCAATCAATTAGAACTGATGATGTGCTGATCTGCTTTTTGTCAATCTATCATATAAAATGCATTAAATTATGTGGTTTTGATGTCACAAAATATTTAAAAAAATCTCATAAAGGTTGAAGACATTTTTTGATCTGTCTGTGGGACAGGATATGAACTGCCTTGATGCACATCTGTGCAAAATAGTGCTTTCTGTTCCGATTCCACAAAAAGAAAAAAAAGTGAATAAAATGCATACAAGAACTGAACATTTGGAGGGAATTCCTTAAAATCAAGAGAAAGCCTGTGGCAACCGAGGATCTACTTAATGTTTTCCCTTGCAAAAACAGCTAAGAAAACAAACCAAATGATCTGGCTAGCTTTGTATAAATACATTTTTTGTGGTGACAGTAAATCCTATTGTGGTCTGAAAACAGCAGAATTCCCTTGAGCCCTCTAATTTGCGCTCCTAAAGATTAAATCCAAAGATTTATGGCATTGTGCTAAAGTTTTTCCGATGCATCACTGGCATCAGGTTCATGAGACCTGTACCTCTAAGCACCTGCTTTCTGAAAGAAAGCCAAAAAAAGAAAACATCTTGTGAATGAAGTTTAGAAGCTTTTAGCATCTCCCTCCCTCCTCCTGCCTACAATTAGCTCACCTTTCAGTATTAAAGTCCTCCTAGGCTCGGTGGTGCAGGCAGCAGATGTTACGCTGGCCCGTTCAGGCCGACAGGCTTGATCCGAGATGATTGGCCGTAATTACAGGCTGTAAGCTGATAGTGAGGGAATAGGGAGACCATTGACATGTCAGTCCTCCTGGTGTTTCAGAATGCATTCAGCTACTATCACAAGTACAGCCTGAACAGTACGTAGGTTGATAGAATAAGGGGAGGGAACCAGTTTTAGTAGGAGCACCTGGAGAAGTGAGCTGGGCTAAACAGTGACAGGTTTGATTGTTGGTTAGTGGAGTACAAAACAATGTTACAGCACGCATCCTTTTACAGGCTACGTTATAATATATTCAGGTATCGAGGTTCAATCAAGGCTCTTGTTTAGATCGCTCTATTAGGGTACAGTTACTTGGGAGCAGGTTAAAGGAAAATTCCGGTTTTAACACTTTTAGCCCATTTTTTCTGCTTAGTGTCCAGGATGAAATCTAATGATCAACACCAAAATTTTTGATCAATTGGTCCTGTCTCTCTGCTTTTTGGCTCATGCAGAATCCCCCTGGCTGCTTGCAGAATGGTTTCCATAGTGTATGTCCGATAATGTCAAACAACCTTAAACGTTCTTTTAAAAATATGCTACTCACACCGGTCGGTCCAGCGCTGTTCAATGATCGTTCAAAAAAGTTTAGAGTCTGAAGAAATGGATTCCTGTCTTTGTTTATTTAGCATTTTTGTAAATCCCATGAACTATTTTTTTCCTCGACATACATCACAACCGCTTATAAACTTCCGCTTCCGCTCTCGCTCATCTGAAGCATTGCACACCACCCAGACCACTCAGTTGGCGGCGGTATCCTCTACCATCCAACTCAAAAGTCCAATATGATACTCAGGAGTCCACATGTCCCTCCTCAAGATTCCATTTTTCAGATTCCATTTTCAGAGTTTTTAAAGTGTTTAACAGAGACGCGTTGGCACCGGCGTGCGGGGACGTACAGGGGAAGTGAAGCAGAAGCACTTGGGGCGCTTGAAGCTAAGGAAGACTACAACTAAGGTGTTGAAGCAGGCCCTTTCGTTTCCGTGGCGGAGGGATATTGCCGATCATTCCAACAGAACTCAATGGGATTTACAAAATGCTAAATAAAAGAAAAACACTACAGGAACGTTTTTGCTTTACGAAAAAACTTTTTTTTGGAACGCCATTGAACAGCCGCTGACGACCCGGTGAGTAGCATTATTTTAAGGAGAACGAACGCTTAAGGTTGTTTTAAGGACATTGCTCCTGGACGCATGCACCATGGAAGCCATCATTCTGAAGCAGCCAGGGGTGGATTCTGCATGAGCCAAGTAGGCAGAGGAGCAAGGACCAATTGTCAAAATTTTGGTGTCGATCATTAGATTTCATCCTGACACTACAGAAAATGGGCTAAAAGTGTTAAAACCGAATTTTCCTTTTATTAATAATAGAGAATCAAGAACGAGAAAAACCTCTTTGAGGAAAAGAACATTCAGGATATCAAGTGAGTTGAAGGAAATAAAAAACAGAATCTTGTTATTTACTGGTTTAAAAATTGAAATAAGCTGCTTTTTAAATAAGCTGCTCAATCTCAATGTTCTGCTAATTTTGAAAATCAATATTTTTGTTATGGTGCTATTTCCATTTATTTAAAATTCCTTGTGAATATGCTCGTGAATACACTTGTTTACATGATAACTCTGAAAACAACATGGCAGCAACAAACATGAACACATGATATAAATCCATGTTTCAGCCACAGCTCTAGTTGGGGTAATCATCCTCCATCTACTTCAGGTCATCTTCTTTGTACAAGACAGTACGACCAGCTGCAGATTAAAGTGGTTCATACGTATAATTTGAATAAAAGTGCAGTTCTGCAACATGTAAGTATTTCTATATGATCAAAAAAGCACCTCACAGCATTTTCAATTTCAATTTGCATGTTCTCCCCGTGCTATGTGGGTTTTCTCCAGGTACTGCAAAAACATGACTGTTAACGACTTCTATTTGCCTGTGTTGCCCGATAGACTGGTGATCTGACCAGGGTGTACCCCGCCTCTTGGCTGGAGGTAGGCACCAGTACGCCTTGTGACCCAAGCAAGGATAAAGCCTAATAGATGGATGGATGGACAAAGATTGTCATAATTAAAAACTGCAGTTTGACGGTCATTGGAAACACAGCAATTATAAAACTACATTAAAGATTGCAGTTTAGCTTCATGGACTAAATGATCACAAGTAGTTTTGAAAGGGGTTATGTAGCTCTTAACTATTTTTCTGACACCCAGAGATATTATATACTTCAACTAATTTAGGGTTCCTGCAAATGGAGACTCTTTATACTCAGATTGTTAAAACCCTTTTTCCTCTATTCAGTCTGGAACTTCCTCACTGTAGTTAAAAACCCATAAGGCTGATATTAAAAAATATGTCTGGGCCGTTAAAAATAACTGTAACTCTAATAAAATTCAAATTGGCCTGAACTTTTAATTTCAGGACTTTAATCTTCTACTTAACGTGGGATTTAAGAAATTAGGTTTAACTTCTTGAACTACAGACTCTGACTGAAGGAAAGAAAACATGTTTCTCCACATTTTGAAAGTTTTATTTTCTAAAACTTTTTTATTTTTAGTGTAGCTTTTTCTTTGTACTTCAACATTCTTCATATGTCAGATTTGCCACCAGTGCAAATGAATCATTGTCTCTTTACACTCCAAAGAAAACACTCTTTTCTCAGAGACTTTTCTGACTCTGACATGTGGAAGAAAAGGGGGGAACCTGGAAGGCAAAGGGAAAATGAGGATAAATGTAGGAGAGCAGAAAAATCACAGAAGCCTTGCTGTATGTTGGAAGGCACCTAATTGTCTACTGCAGCATGTAATGACAAGCTCACTTTACATCAATCTTTCATTATTAGGAGCTATTTTTGTCTCGATGCAGGAGGCGAACAGATTCATCCACTGCGTGGTGCTGAAAGAGGAGGGAGACGGTTTGTTCACCGGCGGAACAGGAACAACACAAGATAAAAGTGATTTAATGCAAACCGGTGCTGCAAATCTAAATTGGGTGGCATGTAGAAGCTAAGAAGTAAGTGATCTTATTTATAGCTTTAATTCATATCTATAATATCTAATTAGAAAGATAAAGACATTTTCCATATAAAATGCATGTCAGTAATAAGTGTTTTCAAGTATTTTTAATGTAACTGGTTGGAATATCTTTACACATTATAAAATAACTTAGTGAGTGTATGTCCTGGTTAGTTCATGCTATTTTCCCTTTGAGAACACTGCCCCCTATCTGTCAACAAAATGCAGTTACTCAGTTATTTGCAGCTTCAAAACATGAAATAGGAAAAAAAAATAGTTTGAAGTGAACCTTTCAATTAAAACCCATAATTTTTTATTTTTGCATTGCATTTTAAATTGGCCCATAAATCAGCAATCACCATAAATCAATGAAACAGTGAAATTATTGTGAATAGTCATGAATAACAGAGCTGGGCTCTGTGCCAAGGATCAGGACTGGGGAAATACAGAGAAGGAGAAAAAAGAGGCATCTGTGTGGATTTGAATCATCTCTGTGCTCCTAATAACCCCACTGGATAAAATATGCATTGAGTGGAGATGATTACCTCTTTATCGCTGCTCTCTATACTTATCCCTCCTACTGTCTTCCTCTCTGCAGGTTGGAGCTTCTCCCCAGCTCTCATCCTCTCTGCTCTCTTGAACGTTAAACTCAGTCTCAGTGATCCTATTCGCTCCTCAGCAATCTTGAAGAGATTAGCTGTGAGAACTTGTGCCTCTCCTCTTAAACACTTTCTTAACTTTTTAATGTGAAAAGTGCATCAGATGCCATGAAAGTTTGCATTACAGAGAGCGACAGTCGAATTAAAACTCAAACGTGGAACCTGCTGTGAGATCTAAAGGTGAAATTTAAGACATTTAAAGTGGAAACTACAGTGCAGGGGCAATCATTCCCTTTGAACTGTTCTTTTCTACATTTTCTCACACTACACTGAAATTTATTTAACTGTGATTTAATGGCGGAATCATAGAGTATTATTAGGAGGTAAAAAAGGAGCATCAGCAACAGCTGCTTGAATTATTCACAGATGAATACAGACATTCGTCATGTCAAGCCACCCCTGAACCACAGGCTACATCATGTGTCTTAAGGGCTGTGCATACTCCCACAGCAATGTCTCGCAGTTAGGTTGTCGCAGGTATGATGCAGATATTTTTGATTTATGCCCAATTCTAGTCAGAATATGAGTCTGATACTGCTCCATAGAGCTGTGATTATGGGGCGTGTTTCGAAACGAACCAGGAAAAATGCCTCTGCACTCAATTGGATAGACCTACAACCAATAAGAGCAACGGAGTGCGTGGACGTATGTTAAGCCAGGCACAGTTGTTGTCAACAAAATCAAAGCGTGCAGTTGCTGCGCCTAGAATAAGAAGATGAGCCTTGATCGCATTTCTCTGTTCCTCTTTTTAAAATTAATTTGCTGTCGATATCTTTCTAGAACAGACCTAATAGCAGAATCTACACACCTCAACTCTCCAGCCGCAGCCATTGTTGTTGTGCTTCAAGCCGCTTTGGTCGCGATGGTTGGATTACGCTACTGTTGATCATCTGTCTATCATCGTATAGCCCGCCGGCCAATGAATGATTGGCCTAACGGCTATTGTATACATACCGCGCAGCTATTGAGTTAATGCCAGACCAACTTCCGACCTCAAACGTGTGGGCGGGACTAAGTTCGGAATGGCACCGGAGGCTACAAATTTGAAGCGTGGTCTGCGCTATGTTAGTCCACGCCACAAGGCAAGAGGGACAATCACGAACTAGCTAGAATTGTGGGTGTCCATGTGTCGCTTTTACAAGCTTGTTCGCCGTCTACAACCCCTCACCCAATGCCAGACGACGCGCAGTTCACCCGTGAGTGTTCCCGAAAGACTGGTCATGGTGCTGCGTGTTTTGGCTTCAGGTGCAAACCACCAGACCGTCGCACAGAGCTACAAACTGGCATCCTGCCCGGTGTCTGGGATAGTGTCCGAGGTGTGCCAAGCATTGTGGACGGCACTACAGCCAGAGTTTCTGCCATTTCGTACAAAACTGGAAATATGCATAGTATAGAGCGGATGTAGAATTGATCAATCAGAGGCCTCCTTTCTCTTCTCCCTGCGACGCTATCCACGGCACTGTCTGTGGTTACCTAGAATTTTGGGGAGGTGGACCAGAGTGTCTGTGGGGGATGTCTGGGTTAACTGCGACACACACACAGACGACCAGGCTTTACCCAGGCCACGGATAAAAAGAATAGAGAGGAGAAACATAGAATCCACATTCTAGATCTGGGCAGACCAATCACAGCGCAGGAAGCGGGACTTTACAATGCATGACTCTCAGTTCTGCTACCATAACAACAAACTGGCGACCACAACAGAGCAATGTAGCAATTAAATTTAAGAAGGTACTTAAGAGCACACACAACTGTCAGGACTCCAGTCTGTGTGCTTGCTTTTTGTGTTGTTCTCCCTTCCACCAGCAGGAGGCGCCTGGTTCTGGTCCGCTTCCTCACACACACCTGATGACGGTTACCTTGTTAACGGAGTGCTCTTAATCTGCTGATTGCCACTACCTCGACGCCAGAGTGTTTGCCAGTTTTGGGTACTCTAGCAAAGCTGAGTTTTTGCTGAGTAAGACTGAGTTCTTGTCTACCTGAGTTTTAACTTCGTTTTTGTCTTTGCCTCCTCGGCAGGAAGTCATCCTGGCAAACTGGACGCTTTCGGACCTTCACTCCCTGAAGGAATCAACTGAGCTTCAAACCGAGCCGGGGATTAAAACTGGAAGTTTGGATCCTTCTTCCTCGAAGAGGACGTTGAGTTAACTCTCTGAGCAAGGGAATCATCTTCATTACGACCCATTCAAGTACAGCAGGAAATCTGATTGGCAGTCAGTTTCTCCGTTCACCAACAACCATCCGAAGTTCTGGGTAAACCCTGTTCCGCCCTCCACCGAATCATAATAACACTGGAAAACAGCACACAGATTGGAGTCAAAGATCCTACAACTTCTCTGGAAACGTGAGTCAACCACCAAATCCTCTCCTCTCCATATCCACTTAATGAAATTTCCCACTGAGCCTGAATCTAATCGCTTTGTCTTCCCTTCACCTTCCAGTTCCGGTTGAGCTGAGTTCAGGGCAACTCAGCACCGAGCCTTATCTCTTCAATAAAATCTGTTTAACTTTTCCGTGGTCTCTCTGTTTGGTCTTCTGCATTTTGGGTCAGACCTTTAGTAAAATCATGACACTAACATACATTCTAGACAAAGCAGATATTTTAGGCAGCAATTGTTCACTGGAGAGTTTCTTCGACTGAATAACATGTTTCAAAGACTACAAAACTATAAAAACAGAGCATGTTTTGCACCATATCCAAAGCTATGTAATTGGTTGTAATCTGATGATGCTGACTCTTTTCGTCCCACCTCTGAAACCAAGCTGTACCAGCGCGTTACCAGACCAATACGCCATGTATACGTCATATCAGTGTGGCTAGCCAAGCTGGCATCTACAGTAGCAGCCGTTCAAAATGGCCCTTCCCAGTCAAACGCCACCCGAATGGCAGCCAACTTCCAGCCTTTGACTAAATTACAGGGTCTGACCAGGAGATGATGCTTCTCTTTAGATCTTAATATCCACAAATCATGACAGAATATTTTAGCACAAAGATTAATGAAATTGGGAAACTGTCATGGTTTTGGTTATGTTGTGCTTTACTTTGCTCTATGTTTCCTAGTTTTATTGGTTTAATTCTTATTTTGTTGTAATTCCTAGATTTATGTTAGTTCTCAGGTTTTTCTGTTGTTTTTTCCTCTGTTGTCAGCTCGTTAGCCCTGCCATTGTCTCAGTCAGCTACATATACTCCCCCTCTGCAGTCACTCCTTGTTGGTTCGTTGTCGTTGCCGGCTTCTCATGTTGTCGTCTTCATACCTCGTCTCTCCCTGGCTCCTTGTGTTTGGTTTCCCCTGATGTCTCCATGGTTCTGATTTGCTTTACATTTTTAGTTGGATTTTTGGATTCCTGCCTTTGTCAAACTGTTTCCTTTGATTAAATCTGCAAGAACTCACCTCTGCCTCCCTGCCCCTGCCTTTGGGTCCACAAACACCAACCAAAATGTGACACTTTAAATGGCTACTACTGTATAAGGACATTCCAAAGCTCTTTATTCTTCCTCCTCCCGACAGGCTTAGTGAAGATGTTGAGTAGGACTAACTGCCCACATTGCCAAAGGTACCAAAAACTGGTTATTTGATAAGGATGTTCCTGTTCTTGACTAGCCAGCAAACCCAAAATATTTAGTTCTAGCTGTAATTAACCTACTTGAAATAACAATTTCACTTCCTGAAATGACTGGAAAAATTAATGCAAATTGACACAGTTTTACCTGGTAATGCTTGGACGTCCTCCTTGAAGATGCTTGAGGTCAGAGTTCATTGTTTTATCAGTGGTGACAAGTTGACACTCAATGTAACAGGAAACAGAATTTCTTATAAAACCACAGTAAAAAAGCACAGCAGACAGGATGGTGATAATGTAAAGTTAGGAAAAACTTTCTTCTTCCATGCTTGGATTCAGTACTGCGTGAACAGCAAGCGTGTTTAGCAATGACCTTTTGCTGTTTACTCTCATTAGTGGGTGTCCATCAGTATCAGCAGTCTTTTCCAATATTGCGTGAGCCATGACTATAATGCCGCCCTTTTTTACTTTACAATTTGGTCTTTTCAATACTGTGATATGAGAAACTGAATGTTGGATTTTCAGTAGCTGTAAACCATGGTCATAATTTTATAAATTTTAGTTTCAAGAGCTGGTTTTCCAGCTTCAACGTCCATGTTTTCTAAGCCATTACAAGGCTTTGGTTGGGCTACTCTATAAAAGCCTGGAACTCAATGCTATTACAGACATTTTGAATTGAGAAAGCTTCCTGGATGGGAAGTTAAATGTCTTCAAACTTGGAAAACAAAGTCAAGTTGATTGTTTTTTGACTAACTTTTAGGAATGACTATGACCTGGATAACTGAGAATCTCCACCAGCATTTCAGGTTTCGCCTCAGAGGTTTTGCAGACATTTCAGGCATCATGTGGCATCATGTTTTCCTGTCATCATAAACAATCCTTTACTGCTCTTTTTGTTTGTTTTTATTAAACTACTGTAAAGTGTTGTGCTGCTGAGCTGTGATTTCCCTGCTGCATGTGCAGATCATTGGGGTAGAGACTGTTTTCCCAGCTGTCTTAGGCATGCCAGGCATGAGGTAACAACCAAGGAGTGACGGATCCGTATCCCGAAGGATTAGTGTGCTTAGGACATCCTGGTGTGGAGTAGGAGCAGATTTAAAAAGCGCTTTGCTGATAATGACGCTGCTCTTTGAGTCTGCTGACTACAGAGGAAGACATGCAGGACCAGAGTCCTTTACAGAGGGAAAAAGAAAACACAACTTTAACCCTAGAGACTTTGAATTGGAAACCACCTGCTCCCTTCTAAAAACAACTCCTCCAGCTTTTTATTCTCTTATGCTCACTGCTCTAACATATGCCAATTTTCAGGACTTTTACAGTATTTACATTCCATGCTTGAAAGCCAAAATCTAATATCATGCTTTACTTTTTTTTTTTTTTTTGTTACACAAAGTTAGTTTTAAAAGTACAGAGCAGCTCTTGTCTTGACATCTTAATCAGCAACGGCACGCAGGCTGCCAGTAAGAGAGATGTTGCATCTGTTACATTTATCTCCACAGGCATCAAAGGCCCCCCCTACAGAAGCCTCCGTCACGCCACAGGTGGAGGATATGCTATTAAAACGGCACCATTGTGAACCAGTCTTACCATCTGCCTTACTTTCTCTGGACCCCCCACCCCCCCTCGTTCCCTGCTACAAAAGACCATCACCTCATAATGAACCCTAAGGGTTGGAGTCACTGATTTAAAGTTCAACAATGACCAGAGACTAAAGGAATGGCGGCAGCTTCTTGTGCTTTGTGCACAGATGGTGCCTTTTCCACGTAGCCTATGCAATCTGAAAACATGTGCAATTTTGTTAAAGTTTTGTCAGATTATGGAAAAAATATATATACTATTTTACACTTATTGTTCCATTGTTTTGATGCCATGTTCCTCTTTGTCTCCTTTTTTTATTATTTAGAGATGTTTCTTTCTATGATTGTGTCCTATCACCTTTCATTTCTCGTGCTTTACTTATTTCTCTCCCTTCCAAGTCCTTATCTCCCTTTATCTGTTTGTCATGTTCGGTGGTTAAGTGAAGGACCTAAGTGGAAATTTAACTGTAAACAGAATTCTTCAAAAATAGGAAAACGTACCCATGTTGAGGCCCAAGAGTAGTAGGGGTACAGCAGGAGGATTGGGTAGTTAAACAGAAAGATTCAGGAATAATGAGAAAATGAGCATAAGCACTAAGGGACAAGTAGAGAAAATTACATCCAATGCAGGTTATTCGGTGAGGAGATCGTGTGAAATAGTTGGGGCAGAGGCTGTGCAGGGAGTTTAAAGGAATAGTACACCCAAAACATGATTAACCCTCATTTTCTACTCATCCCCATGCTGTGAACAACACTCTGGGAGTACTTTTTGATATCCTCAAAATGCATCTAGCGGAGATCTGGGAGGCTTCTTGCTGTCTGCTTGACATTCAAATAATGGAGGTCTCCATGGTGCCCGGCGGCAGAAAGGTCCATAAAAGTCTCACAAAAAAAAACGTGTCAATATTCCTCCATACTGCTGGCCCAATGTATTCCCAAGTGTCCTGAGTGGGTAGCATCCGCCAGAATTTACTTTGAAAACGAAGTCATTTTGAATGCTTTTTAGAGCATAAACAGTAGTGTATAGGATTTCCTGAAAGCTCGTTTCACGAAGTCTCACTACGGAAACCGCGCAGACCTGTAAAACCAGATGAAATACAATCCCCACACACTAAGCATAGCTTGTAGCTTACAGTGGAGAGGAAAACTCCCTTTAACAGGAAGAAACCTCCAGCAGAAACTAAGGCTCAGGTGTGAGCTGGCCATCTGCTGAGGTCGACCGGGTTCAAGGAGACAGAAGCAGAGACACAAAAAGCAGCTGTAGAAGTCATAAGTGCTCCTGTCCAGGAAAACACACTGTGCCAGTGGTGACGCAGCTTCCTTCCTTCCCTTCCTTTCCTTCCTTCCTTCCCTTCCTTCCTTCCTTCTCTTTCCTTCCTTCCTTCCTTTTCCTTCCTTCCCTTCCCTTCCTTCCTTCCTTTCCTTCCTTCCTTCCTTCTTTTCCTTCCTTTCTTTCATCTTCTATTAATCTCTAATACCTTCCTTCCCTTTCTCCTCTTTCTCCTTTCCTTCCTTCCTTCCTTCCTTTTCCTTCCTTCCTTCCTTCCTTCCTTCCTTTCCTTCCTTCCTTCCTTCCTTCTTCCTGTTTTGTTTTGTTTAGTTTTTTTATTTCATATATATTGATCTTGCTCTCTTTATATCTTGGCAAACTTAGTCTGTAAAAGTTCTTATATCTGACAGGAAATAAATGCATCGGGATTATGTGCTGCAACAGATTGTTGTTTTTCTCCTTCTTGTCACTAATTGTCTCCTGGATCCTGACGATGAGTATTTTCTGAACAGTCAAGTGAAGGTTTAATATTCTGCACCACTGGAGTGGATAATGAAAACATCAATAACAATGTCTTTAAAAAACACCCAGGTAAACACGGTTTTGGGCACACAACAACCTTTTGTAGAGATGGGAAGAAGAACAGGACTTCTGTTCTGGATGATTGGGTCAACTGTTGTGGTCCAAAGCTGCTGCATGTCTCTGCCCTCTCCACAAGCTGTTTGGGAAAAGGATTCATTCAGCGTGAAGCCGCAGCGATTCTGTCTCCCCGTCTCTCATGGCTCTTTTCATCTCTCCATGCCGTCATTATACCAGGTCACAGGGGTGAAGGGCACCATAGGGGCAAAGCATGCTGGGAAACATGCACTGTGAGTCGCTCTCCCACTGGCGGTCCGAGCCCTTGAGGTTCCATGGTACGTGTTGCTAGGGCATGCTGGCAGCTGCCTCAGCTCTGCATTGTAACTAATGGAAAGCAGAATTCGTTCTGGTCACAACCATGTAGGATGTTTATCACCTCTGGCATTGTTAAACATCCTTTGTATTCATATAAATGGCTCCTCTGGGTAATTTATCACTGTTTAAATGTATTTTTAGAAAGAAAAAAGCATCTAATATTTATGTCTGGATGAAGTTTTCTTTAATTTGTATTGCATGGAGAAGGAATCTTCTTATTCACTGTAATACTTAAATTGTAAAATAGTTTTTTATACATACTACAGCATTCTACTAAACTTTAAACCTCCAAAACTAGAAAAAGAAAAAGAGGGTAATCTCTTGCATTAGTTTAGGAAGACTAGTTACTAGCACGCCTTCACTGGTTATCCACTGGATTACCTATTTCCTCAGCTCTCTAATATCACAGAGAGGATAGCCCTGAACAGAGATGGCAAAAGTACTCACTTTCCTGCATTTTGAGTAAAAGTACAGATACTTGTGTTAAAAAAATACTCTTGTAAAAGTGGAAGTACTGATTAAACTTCTTTACTCAAGTAAAGTAACAAAGTACAGGCTTGTAAATTTACTTAAAGTATAAAAGTAAAAGTAGAAACCACTTTTTCATGCCGTTTGCCTACATTTTAAATGGATGTCTGCCAATAGGACTAGATCTCCGTTGTGTTCATTTTTCAATCATCTCGCCGCCCATGCTACTATGCTAACGCCACCAAGCTGCAATGATTTGCCGCCAATGAATACCGCCGAATCTGTCGATTCATCTTGTAGTGAGATTGCGTCCAAATGCACGTAGATTCCCATCCAATTTGATTGAATCTGGTATTGATGACGTGAAAAAAATAATAACGGTAACTCCATTGAAATGATTCAAAACTAAAGGAATGAGCCAATTTTTTAACTGTACTTGAAGTGACAGTAACAGAATTACTTGTAAAGGCATTTCCCACCTCTGGCCTTGGATAGGCTAACATTAGCATTGGATGGCCTGGTTCGCCATGGCTAGTCACCCACTAATAATAGGTATCTACTTTAAAAAAGTGCAGTCTACCAGTGCAGTCTACATTGAAAATGAGAGACCAAGAAAAAACAAAAACATAGTGTGAAAAAAATAGGCATAAATCATTTTCAATACAAACTGAATTTCATTTCCTCAAGTGTCATCTGCTGTTTAAATTGCATCGCCATTTTTTCTAGTGACTTTTTTTTCTTAATTAGGATTAACAAAGTAATGATGCAGCGCCTACAATCCAGACACCAGTGAGTTCTGTCAGAAGAGCATTTGTAAATGGATTTCTCTTGTTCAACCATACATAGTGACAACTTTTTCTTTGTTTTTTTTTAAAGCAAGTCTAATAAAGGTGTTGATTTATAATTATATTGCTCCATTGCAGCCACAACCTTTACTGTTATGGTTACAGAAAAGCACCGTTGCATTATGGATAAATTTGGCACAACTTCCATCTCCTTCTACCGTGATTTGTCCGAATAGTCTGAGCCTTCCTAGACTGACAAGATGTATTGTGTATTAAATACATGGTTTAAATCAGTCTGTGCCTGGCCATCTTAACTAAAAACCTCAAAAACAAGCTTAAAAAGACCCAAGAGAAATCAGAACTAAACAAACTGAACTTTCTTTTAAAAATAAATCAACATATCCATAAGGCTGCTCTTGGACTGACCTTTGTGGACACAAAGTGATGTGGCTCAATAGGTTCGCACAGTGAAAGGAGCTGTGAAAAACATATAAAATGGTGCATCATCTAGTTCACCAGCCAGCTCATCAGGCATGCGGCCTCAGCTGGCATAGAGGCAATATGAAACACATAAACCCTTCGGATATTAATGACTCTGTCGAGCTGAAAGCCTCCGATGCTATTCAGAGATAGCCGTTAAATGTCTCTGAGTACTGAGAACACAACATTATGTGTATTCATATAAATATCCTCTCATCTCTGTGCAAGATGGTCTGTCCTTGAGTTCCCATGAAAATAATAAGAGGTGGGCCTCCTGTAACTCAATACCCAGATATTGCCTGCACTGGTGGCGCCGAGAGATGAAATGAAATCAGAACAAGGTGATGACAATGATGCCACTTGTGGTCGAGTTGCAGACTTGAGGATTCAATCCCTTGGTATTTAATCCTCCCACTAATTTCCACAACTCATAGTGAGCCTCTCTTTGGTCCTTCTCTACTTTTGTTAAGATTGTAAGACTTTTGATAATCAAACAACAACAAATAAAGCAAATTGAAGCAACTGCACTGCAAAAAAAACGATCTAGAAATAAGTAAAAATGTCTTAAATTAAGTGTATTCACCCTTAATTTGAGTAGGCAAATGAGAAAGTTTGCCAATGAAATTAGTAATTTTAATAAGATAATTAGATAATATGCACTTGAAATAAGACAATGCAATTGTGTTTTTCTTATTTTAAGTGTAAATTGTCTTGTTCCATTGGCAAAATGTCTCTTTTACCCCCTCAATTCAAGAAAAAATGCACTTATTTTAAGAAAAAAGTGACTTTTTGCAGTGTGAGAGTAAGACATGATGTTGAGAGATATGAAAAGTAAAATCCAGGGCAATCAAAGAAAATGTGTAGAAGACACATTACTAAAATATGGAGTCTTCCTGTGTGATGTAATAATGGCAATCATTACGCCAAAGAATGTAATACTGCTGAGGTAATAAAACAATGTTGTTTAAGTTTTAAAAATCTAACAGCAGAGTGTGAGCAGGAGCTTCTGGTTTTCGAATCCCAGCCGAGCTCTTTGGCCGAGGAGTTAACATGTTCCTCCTTTGTATGTGAGGTCTATTTATAGCCAGGGAAAGAAAAAAAAGGAAAACATCTCCCTCATATCTTAGAGTGTTAATCATTTTTTATGTGGTTTTATTAAATAAACCTTATGTAAGTTTTTTGCTCAAAAATATCTTTAAAAGAAGAAAGGTCCAGTCAGCAAGGAATGTTCAATGCATTATTATCTATAACTGAAACCAAGGGCGGGTAGGTTTGATTTCAACTTTGGTAGGGACACTATTCTTCAGTTTCACTGGTCCTTTGCAAAAATATGTATGCTCTTTTTATGCTTAAAGTGAGCTTCAGGGCTCATTTTTGTTTAAAGTAGAACAGCAGCATTTCTTGCTACATTAATATAAATCTTATAAGCACTACATGCACTAGATGCTGTTTATCAATATTTAAAGCATCACTGGCTCTGATGAATGTGGAATTAGGACTTTTTCCACTTTGAAAAGGATTGCATTTAAATTTACCTGCTACTAAGACAGTGTCTGTTTAACCAAATATATTCTATAATATGTGGATTTATCCTGTGTTTTCTTCTGAAGATAGAGAGGTATTGTGCAGAGGTAAAACCCACTCTTATTTGTTTCATCTAATATGCTCTCTCTGGATCATGCAAAATAATACATTCAAGGGACGGAAAATAAATGTATTGTATTTACATGTGCACTGGAACTAGAAGAGGAACTGGCACTGAGCATTTAAAATATTAATATTAGAAGTTGTACATCTGGGCTGTAGTTACTCTGTGTAGCTAATTTCATTTATTTTATGTTGGGCTGAAACAATTAATCATGTTAGCAAATTAATAAATAATCGTGAACTAATTTAGTAATTGATTAATTGTTAACTGTAGTATAGAGACACACTAAAATGTGCCCTTAACCGATACTTAGAGCAGGAATTATACCAAGATTGTAAAAATATGCAAACATTTTGCATTTAAAGAAGTAAAAAAAAAGTTTTTTCTGTCAATATTCTCCATCCAGAACTCCTCCAAAGGAAACGTTTAAGCGTTTTCTGTTTCACCCTGATTTCATTTCTTAAAAGATCTTCTTTAAGGATTCTCTTTGGCTATCTGATTAAAAGATAAAATAAAAGAAAATACTAACGTTGTTAACTTACATTTCTCAAGTTCCACAAATCAAAAAACTCTCTCCTGCTTCTTTACAGAACTCCAATCAGAAGCTTTCGCCTGTTTTAGCGTAGATAATATATTTTTTAATTTGAACTAGTTTTGTAGCCCAATATTCCAATTTACTTTAGCGTCGCCTTTTTGGGCTCCAAGCAGCGTAGCGCGCTCACATACAGACTAGAAAAACGCTTATCAGCTATCGAAAGAAGTGAAGTTAAGGCAGGAATAATCAAAAGTTAAAACCAAGGGCGCAGCACAGTTGAAGCGCTGCTAATATAGAAAGGGACAGGAAGAGGCAGGCAGCTGCAGCTACCAGGTAGAGAAGCTGCGAGAGGCAGCTGCGAGAGGAAAAGAAGCTGACTGCTGTATAGTAAATTATAAACATGTTGTTCACATCCAATTATTGGTAGGGACAAATAGGTCAGGTCCAAAATTTTTGGTAGGGGACATGTCCCTATGGTCCCTTATGCAAACCTAAGCCCATGACTGTAAAACTAATCGTTCACAGAGACTTAATGAATTTAGCGTTAATCAGTAAAAAATACAAATAATAATTTAATACATAGAAACACTGAGTCCGAGGAGCGGCCATTTTAACAAAATATAAGTGTCCCCCTCCCCTCCTGCCATTCTTCCAGCAGTGACGTCACAGCGGTCGCGGTAAAGCCTAGCTTCAAGCTGAGCTACATTTTACAAGCAAAATCAATGGGAACTACTACATCTGCAATCAACAACAATTATTGAAGATTTGTAGAGGACTTCACTACTGAAATTCACCAGAGCTATAGTGAAACTGACAATGGCAATACAAATACGGTTCGTCGTTGGATTGCCAAATTGAGGAGGGAGGATTTGCCATCGAACTTCTGGCCAGAAAAACCAGGTAATAATGTAGCCAACATTTGGAAGAAGAATGTTTTCAAGATGACTTGGATAATAGCGTTATGACAAACACCAGATACAGCACTGGGAGTTCGATCAACAGCCGATACCGCACCGTGACATCACAAACCGGTAGGTGGCAGTAGTGTTCTTTGACAAACATGGATGCCTCCAGTAAACCACATTCAAATGAAAATTACTCTTAATTAAAAACAGTGATCATTTATTGAACAGTATGGAATAATTTCATATTTAAAGTACTTTCAGAAGTTTGAGTTTCTTTTGACCCTTTATGACTAAAACATAATTTGACGAAAAGACTGACATCCCAGTAGATTAGCACCGATGCATCTGTCAGCCTGTAGCCTATTTTCCTGAATGCATTTCCCACACCGTTCAGCATATGCAACGTCAAGCATTTACATGTTGATTGGTTCCGATCAGGCAAACAATCAAAGTGTTATATTCAAGAAGGACTTTGTGGATACTCTGAAGAGAGTTGAAGCTCAACTCAGACACCAACGACAACTCCAGGTAAGGTGACAAAAGTAAAAAAAATACCCTGTCAATTACAAGTGCAAGCTAAGAGAACAAGCAGAAGAGTGCTGTGGTTCTGCGTTTCAGCCACAGGTGGCAGTATAGTTAGAAAACTTTGTAACGCCTCTTTAAAATTGCATAGACATCTGCAAAACTACACAGAACACTTAACCAAACAAATTAAATAGCAATATAAAGAGGTTTTCTTTTTATCTTAAGTATATGTATAAAGTAGAAATCCAGTAAAATACAATTTCTTTAATGACATTTTGGACTAAAAAAGTAAACTTAACCCATCAGGGTAAGACCTTGATTTCATGAGACTGGGTTTGCAGGTATGAAAGGGAAACATTTGGCCTAATGGTTTCTTTTCAGACACCTTTGCTTTTCCCCAGCAGTTAAAAAAATCAGAGGGATCAAACAAAATATTTTATCCCGTTTTTGAAACGGGATCAACCATTCCCAACACCCAGCGATCTAATCAGCTCTTGATGCAAGCCAAGAGGCTGTCATCTCTGGGGGGGGTCCTAAATGTCCATCAGTGCTCAGATCTGTCACACACCTGTCACTGTCCTTTATCGAGGGCAAGAGACAGCTCCCACACAGGACCTCTGCTGATGAGACCAGTTATCAGCTCCTCAAGCGGCACTTCAATAACAAGGCTAGTGTCAGGTTCCCTCTTCAGCAACATACTACAAATGGATGGGGGGCAATCAAGGGCCACTCTTAAACATTCAGAAGATTGCCCCAACTTTAACCCTCCCCTGTCCTACTCCCAAGAGCCTGAAAATCCCACAGCAGGACAGTGTCCGATTTCTCTGATAGTTTACCCTCTGAACTGTGTGGATGGATGGAAGAGCAGCTTGGCCTCTTAGTGAGACCTCCAGGGAGAGGTAGCACTGGAGCTGTAAAGGCTCATGAGATGCCTGATTTCATTACATGGATGGTAGAAGTTGCCCTTTGTTGACATACTGGCCCTGTTGTTTGCTGTGGAGGTATTCCCTTTGGAGGGGTGGTGGCCTATCGGTTAGAGCATAGAGCCTGGAATCCTGAGGTTCTGAGTTCGAGCTCCACAGATTTCCACTTAGGGTCCTTGAGCCAGACCCTTAACACCACACTGCTCCCCAGCCGCAAGGTGACAGCCCACTGCTCCCCAAGTTAGATGGGTTTAATGCAAAGTTAAATTTCTTCAAATCTCTAAATAATGTCACAGACTCAGAGATGGGAAGTAATCTAAGTACAAATACTTTGTTACTGTACTCAAGTAGATTTTTCTGATATTTTTACTTTACTTTACTACTTATTTTTTATGAAAGACTTTTTACTTCTACTCCTTACATTTTTTACACAAATATCTGTACTTTCTACTCCTTACATTTTTTAAAAATTGGCTCGTGCATTTTAGTTTTGGAATCATTTCAATGGAGTTACCGTTATTATTTTTCACGCCATCAATACCAAATTCAATCTAATTGGATGGGAATCTACGCTGCATTTGACGCACTTCACTACAAGATGAATCGACAGATTAGGGCGGTATTCATTGGCAGACAAATCATTTTGCAGCTTGGTGGCGGTGGCGTTAGCATAGTAGCATGGAGGTCAAGATGATTGAAAATGAACACAACGGAGATCTAGTCCTATTGGCAGACATCCATTTAAAATGTAGCCAAACGGCGGCATGAAAAAAGTGGTTTCTACTTTTTACTTTTATACTTTAAGTAAATTTACAAGCCTGTACTTTTGTTACTTTTACTTTTGAGTAAAGAAGTTTAATTAGTACTTCCACTTTTACCAGAGTATTTTTAACACAAGTATCTGTACTTTTTTACTCAAGTACGGAAAGTGAGTACTTTTGCCATCTCTGCACAGACTCTGCATCACACTGATAACACCAAACCAAAAAAACTGAATATTTGCACCATATATATTAATGCTCTAAACTTCCATATTACTGTGTTTTTTGCACCATGTTTTTTCTCCCACACTGTTTAAATTAAATCACTGCTGCAGTTTATGGAATGGAAATGTTAATTTACTGTCTGAAAAGCTTTACTAAGCAAAATTTTGTTACAATAAAAGTTGTCTACGTCAATGTGAGATCAATGAAGTTTAATTATTGTCACTAAATGGCAGAACTTGGTGTTAATATAATTGTGTAAGAAAAACGTATTGAGGCGTAGCTCCAAAAAACATTTTATTATGTTATTGCATGGTAAATTAAATAAAGTAAAGAAAAGTAATTTTATGGGTTAAAAAAAGAGAACATGTAAACAAAAAAAAGATTACATTAAAAGCTTTTACTTTCACCACATTGCTCCAAAGTGAGGAAAGAAGCAAAGAAGAAAGCAAATAAAAGCATGCATGTTCACAAAACTCTCCCATAGCGCACAAAAAAAATCAACATGCCCACATTTTGGCCCAGTCTGACTACCTAAAGTTGGTAAGGCACTTGAGCCTCAGTTCAGGTGTTTTATAAAATATGTGAATCAGGAAATTGTCTACAGATATACCAAACTGAACGATTGTTGTTCTCTACTTCAAAAATCACTTTAGATTTTAAAATGGAAAACTTTCTTTATTTTTTTAAATCCTTTTTTTTATTCAGAAATTCAATGTATAAAATGGCTGCATAAAAAACTCATTTTATTTCAGTGTTAAATTTTGTTTAAAGTAACAAATTATAATAAAAATTTCTCCAGACCTTTAATGGTTGATTTTTTTTTTTTTTATTCGGACCCTGCTGATTTTTAATTGGTTACCCCTGGGATATGAGCAAGGAGCAGGAGGTAGGAGCCACAATTTCAGGTTTGAATTTAGCCTCTCTTTAGGTTTTTTGTCTTTGCACCAGCATGCCTGATTTAAACAATCACTTTTCCCCCTTTACTCGCAATGACCTTCAGTCATTGCGAGGGTAGCAGAAAGGAAAAAAGGGTCAGTGGATCCTGAAGACCAGAAATAAGAACGTTTTGGACCCTTTTTCAGATTTGCTTGGATTCATTGCGTCCAAATAGCTGCAAACCCCTCTATTAAATGACCTGTTTGTCCTGGCCTTCTTAGAGATGTGATAGGATGTGATGCTTCATCATGTCAGTGGAGGCGGCTTCGGCATTTGATCAGGATGCCTGATCAGGGTGCCAGGCTTTGGAGAATTTCAAGTCTCATCCCACTCAAAGGAATTCCCAGGTTAAAGCCAGATTGCACTGGAGGGGGTTTACATTCCTTCTGATATTGCCTGGCGACTCTCTGGGGCCCCCAAAATAAGCTGGACAGTTTAGTTTAGGAGATGAAGACATGGTGTGCCTTTGTTTATTTATGTATATTTATCCCAACCAGAATACTTTGGCTTTTAAAGCACTTTTTGTAAACTTTCTAGTGTTTACTAGGGCCCTGCTTTTTAACAAAGTTAGAACAAATGAGTTTAGATTGGGCAACTTTCAGGAAAATTACAGCCTGCTATTTACCAGAATGTGGTCATTAGCGCTCCATAATGCAACAAAAATTCAACATTTTCCATTGCTTTCAGGGACAATTCCCACCTTGTTTGGCAAATGATATGAAGATTTCCAAAGTTTTGTACCTGTCGTACCTCGTTGCATAATGAGAGCATAGAGATGGAATTGCTTTGAGGTGTAAAACTTACTCTTGGATCATCATTCCTCACTTTTAAAGCCAAAGTTAAAAATTTTCAAAGACACACATTACCAGATTGGTAATTTAAGACAAGTTGACAGCCTGAAAAATCCCACCTTAGCTCTCCAGCACACAGCATAGTCACTTACAGAGGCAATGAATGCAATCCTGTATCCTATGAGCCATAAAACCCCATGTCTAGGACTTTTGCCATTTTGAGGTAAAAGGGACAGCCAAGTCATACATCAAAACTACTGTTAGCATCAGCCACACGGAAACATCTGCGACTGAAAATGTCATACAGTGTTTTCTCTTCTAGGCAGGAACAAATTATTCAAAGATTCAACTTTTTTTTCCACAATCCTTCACAGTTAGTTTGCTCGTTTGTGTCTACTCTAACATAATATTCCATGTAGCCCAGATGAGCAAGGTTATCTTTGCAAAGGTGGCTATACCATTTTGAGTTGTTAGAAGTACAAATCTCAGTTGGACTTTTGAGTGCTATATAAGTGCAAATTAGGGCATAACTTATGGAAGCAAATGGCTGTTTTGCAAATAAAACATGTGACCCCATTTGAAGTCATTGAACAACTTTTATGGGGTCTTGAGATTCCTTATAGAAATTAAACTGAAAAATAAACATTTATGGTAAAGTTCTTAAAGGTACTGTATACAAATTGATAAAATCAACCTACATTGGTTGTTGGTGCTGTTTGTCATAATATCTTTGGATCCCTGGTTAGTTGATTTTGAGTTAACAGTTGCCTGGTTCTCACCTGGAAGTTTATTCCTTTTAAAAGTGAGTTTGGTGAATTTGCTTTGAGTCAATGAAGGTCGATGCAATCAACACGGTTTTCCTCAAATAGAAAACTTTGGATAAATTTCATGGCATGTCCTGAACTGGTTGAAGTGTGTTTACTTAATTGCCTTCTATATAAATAAGCTGAGAGATTGAATCCGAAAATATTTGTGTACTAATCCAATAGTTGGGGTCATGTGTTGACCCTAGCACCATTTGTGGGTAAGAAGCTTCAAATTTTAGGAATGTCTTCAGTGAGACAATCACCAACTTATTGGGGACATTCATGTGATGCATAGAGACATTAAAGCTACAGTGTGTAATAATAATTATAGGCATATAAAGTCAGAAATTTAATATAATTATACATAACTATGGTATTGCATCATCACCTATGAGCTCAGCCTTTTAACCATAATATTCGCGTTGTGCCTCAGAATTCAAGATTATTTATAATTGCTACATAGGAGGCGGTCTCAAGAGCCCGGCGGAGGCTGACATCTTTGCGCTTCACGCAAGCGCAGAGGCAACAAACTAGCGATTGCGAGATCTCCCGCTTACGCAAGGAGAAACCAACTTCAACCAGAAGTTGAGAGAGATGGAACTGAGACGGTGATTTTGGAACGGTGATAGATGGCAGTATTATGCCGCGCACGAAGCATTTAGTCTGCCTGAAACCAAAGAAGAAGAAGAAGAAGCAGGTATACCGCGCCTCAGTAACAAGAAAGGTGAACAAGGCTGCGCGAAAAATTTGGGAGGTACGACTGTTTGCAAACTGTGTGGCGCAATGATCAGGATCAGAATGTGGAGCAAATCATGCCTACTCTGTATCATCACGGAAAGCTTAGCGGACAATCGAACCCTCGTCATCTAAGAAGCGAAACACGACGCAGAATAAAAGCGTAAAGCGCGGACAAGAAAAACTACAAAAACCGCGGACCAACGTCCAGCACGCTTGCGTTTATTCTCTGGAAGAGCACCTGACGGAGGAAAAGGTTTTCAAAAGCCCGGCGGCTCAAGTTGCCAGTTTTCTGTTGGACAGGTAAGGATACAGCTTCATGTAGGGAGCCCATTTGAGTGATTAGCGCGGTGTGAGAGAGTACGATATAAGCCCGGCGCATATTGAGCTGCAGCTACGTGATATACCTCGGCTACTTCTCCCGCTCTTTTGGAGATCTTCAATTCTTTCCTCCTCCGCGCTCCAATTGACCCACGCTGGCACCTCTCTGCCGCCTGGCCCACGGCTGCACGCTCACCCCGGCCTCTCTCTGCCCTCTTCTTTTGCCCTCTTTCACTTTCATACAGTAACCCCCTTCGCGGCTACAAACAAGTACTTGGACTCTGTAAACGGGAACCCGCCGCGCGGTATTCCCTTCCAGCGAACACAATCGCCGCGCTGTTAAACTAATGATTCCCATTGCTTCGAAATTATGTTTATATGCGGCATACAAAGTAGCTCTTCACCCAAACGCCACAATCCATAGAAAAAATAACGGGGTATATTTATTATTATCAGAATCTATACCCTACACAGACTAATGAAAATACTATCTGTAAAAATTATCCTATGTAGAACAAACCTCATTACTTCTGAAGTTATGTTGGTGATTCCACGCCGCGGGAAGACATTTTGTCCATGCGAACGCCGTATTGCTGTTGGGAGAAGCTGCGGGGAGATGTTCTACTTATTGCTGCAGTCACCTGCAGCGCTGGACGTTAGATAATAAGCTGAAAAATTACACACTGTAAGCTTTAAGTGTTTAAAAAAAGATTCAAACAAAACATTTTTTCTATTTCTTCCCAATTGCCCTCTGGATGGGAAGATTCAGTTTATCAGTCGTCCGATTCCACATGTTGGTGATTTGTCTCCCTCACTACTGTTTCGGAGAACTTTATAAGCCTACCAATGCTAGTTTGCAGCTTTTGCTAAATCGCACTTGTGTTTCCTACTTAGATATTTTCCCTTTGCATGTTCTTTGTGTTTTGTACTGTGTGTTAGCATGATCGATGCGTTTTCTAGCAGGTTTTCACTGCTTTCTTTTTTTGTGATTCCTGCATCTCACCTTGGCAGATTTTCTTTGTTTTGTATTTAAGTCTAGTTTTTGTATTTACTGCATGGTTATGCATTTGCAAAGCATATGCCCCCATAAGCCATGGTATTTTTTTGATCATATAAAAAAAAAGTGTTAAAGATTTTGACACAGGTGCACCCTCAGTGTTGAGCTAAATTAATTGCAAATGACCTTTCAGAGATACCTATGATGGAAGCCTTGGAGGGTCATAGATGTGGCCATGTCAACTTCCTGCACAATTTCGAGTGTCCCGTTGGGAGATGAGGTACAGGAAAGTGTTGGTATTGTTGGTAATAATTTACAAGATGTCTGCCACAGTGCAACAGGTAGCAGCTCAATGTACTTTGTCCCAAGTCTCTCTGTACCTTAACATGATCTGAGTAACACCAGCGGTTATTATTACAAAGAGCTACACCTCCCCTCTTTCTCTCACCACTTTCCCTTGTCCTGGGGGCTCTGATCAGATGGAAGCCACAAATATTTAGTCTGTTTAGTCTCAATTTACTCTGCTAACTCTGTTTCTTATCGGACAGAATTAAACTTTACCCTTACTTTGAATGAACTTACCTATCCAGCAGAAAGGTTGCATCTCTTGGTTTAAAGCCCCGTTCCCTCATGAATGCTCTCCAACCTAGTAAAAGCTACACTATTAGAGGCTTTTGTTTTATCTTTGTCCATCATAGACGTATAACGCATTGGCTGACACGTTCCTCCTATTTCAGCAACCATAGTCAAATATCACCCTTTCCCACTGACCGAAAAAACCCCGAACAATCAGCTTTTAGTGGCAGTGAAAAGCTCACTAATGCATGTCTACCTGGGTCAAATGACTCAGCAAGTGACCTGTGTTAAAGTCGCCTCAGTTCTGATCGGCATGCTGTGGGAACAGCCCAACTGGGTTGACACAGACATCAACACATCTCACCAGTCTCGTCTGATCTAACAAGCCGAAACAACTCTGTTTACATTCGTTAAACATGGCGCAGCACTGGTGAGAGGGATTCAGACAGATAATAAAGCACGCTGACTACGCCCTGGCTTCCTTCCATGCTGCTCTCCATTGATTACTTTCAAGGTTTCTGTTGCACTGGTGCAGGCTCGGACCGGTAATCTGTGATATTTGCCCGGTAGGCCGGTCCTATTTTCAGCGTGCGAGGGCCGGCCCTCCAACTGTAAAATTCTTGCAACAAAGTAAATTATTATAAAACTAAAATGCTTTCTTTAAACCAAAGTATGATTCCGCTTATATTTGGCATATTTATTTTAGAATATTTTGCAAAAATATGCTGCAGTCCATGATGGGGTTTTCCATCTAAAGGCTAATGTTTCTCGTCTTACGTGCATTGTTGCCAGGTTGGGATGTTTCCCAATCTGGCAGTTTAAGATGGTCGTCTATGGGTAAAAATGTTTTACTTTATATTTATGGCCTAAGAGATCAAAAGACTTTGGTTCAAATTGGGCGAATTTCGTATATCCAGGCGGTTTATGAAAATTTTTTGGGTTGGAAGACGTGAGTCAGTGACATCAGGCAACCCTGCTGAGTGGGTGTCTGGCTGACTTCGTGTGTATGTGGACGTTACGCTGCAGCAGTCACTCTTGCATCTGTGTTAATAACCAAAGCCAGTAAAACTGCATTATAGAAGTCTTGGTGATGGTTGTCGTGTGATAGATCGGTTAATCCACAATGTGTATTCATATTATGTTTCACATTTGAGAACGCAAAGAGCTTAACTGTGCTTCTTTTTTTATTATGGGGGGGATAAGTACCCCGGTAGGCCGGTGTAGATGTAAAAATGCCAGGGCCAAAAATCATTGGTGATGATCATGGTGACATCATCAACACAAACCCAGCATGATGGTGTTACCAGACACCCATTTGGGGGCAACAGAGGCCATGCAACTTCCCCGCTTGGGGTTAGACAGGCTTTATTTGCCAATGGGAAGGGAGCCCAATGCCATTGCCACACACGCTAACCCAGTATTTTCCGTGGGAGAGGCTATAGAGATGACCCAAATTTGGCATCCTCCAGTGTGAGGACCTGCACATATGTATTTATCAACTCCTAATTCAAAACTACCACATTCATTTAAAACAGGAAGTCATTAGACTTTGGAAAAAATTTTATTTATAGAAGCAATACTTGATTTTTGCTGATTAAAACCCACATATATTACACATTGTCCCTTTAAAGCTTGTGGTTTTATGTTAAAATATATACACTTCAAGGTTAATAAATAGTATTCCAATTTATTTTATTTTTCTACTGATAGAAAAAGATTTATGATAAACATGTAGTTTATGTTTTAGTGAGAACTGAAAGGCAGCCTAAAAGCGATTGAAGTGATTGAAGCTCTCAGTTCCTTTCTTCTTATGACAATCAGATAAGCTGATACTGCTCTATGACAGTACAGGTATGGTTGCATAATTCTTCTAATTTAAACTCATGTTGTAATTTTTTAACATTAATCAACAGTGAGCTGTCTATGCATGCATCTTTTCATGCACACGATGCATAAGTGAAGTGCTCCATTCACACACTGTGAGCTCCACTGCTTCATCTCCAAGAGCGCTTTCACCATTAAACTGTAAGTGTGTCTGAGTCATAATTCATAACTCATTTACGGCCTGTCTCATAAGATCAGGACGACTCAAAATTTATGATGGGCCATTATTCTTATTAGGCTTGTAAAAGTAGGTATTAGCCCACACCATTCGTTTGTAAAATTCACTTTACCTAACAAGGGGCAGGCTGGGGGTGAGATAACAGTTAAACTCAATCAGTGCTCTACAAGGTGATGGCAGCATGCCCAGCTTTATAACTATTATGAAAAGCTTTAAACTGATGACTACGGTATCTGAGCTCCACAGGGTTAAAAGAGTCATTTTGGAAGGAATCCCTGCATTGAAATCTGATGGTTTTGATTGATATTATGGGCAGCTGATTGCGTGAGAAGTAAGACTACGAGCTTCACATGTCTGCATGTCAATTCGAACCCAGGCTCCATGATAAATGATCCTGGATGAAGTCAAATAAACAAACTGAGGGATTTAAAATCCTCCACTTGAATGGCCTGTGTGGATCCTGATTCTGCACGGCAGCTTTGGAAAATCTGTCCCAGGGTTGTCAAACAAAAAGAAAAAAAGCCAAATGGGATCCCAAAGGAGGAGAGAGCATACAGCCACTGGCTTTTTGCTTTTTTTTTTATTATTTCTCCTATAGGGCATGCTTCTCGCATGACCAGATAGTTTGCAGCTTCTGTCAGCCAGCTGGGTCAAGTTCTGGTCATACAGAGGTGGGGGAGCACCAGGCAATGGAACTGGTTGGATCCAGCAGCTGCTCGGATTCTCTTTAATGGGGGGGTCTACATAAGAGGTCCTGAGATAATTTGCTCTCACGTACAACCTTAAAGTTCGGATTTCTCTGAAGGTATTACTGATACTTTCCTTACTTCTACTAAACAGACATCATAACAAAATAATAGTAAATTTAATTAATCTGAAAATGCTGATATCCAGTGGATACAAGCCTGTGTTTGTCTTTATTAGGGGTCCACACATTTTTTATTACAAAGAGCCGTGTTCACCCTGAGTCCAGCTAAATAAAAGTTGTAGCTTAAAAGGTATACTATGCAACCGGTGTTGATTTTTGGCAGGGAGGCTCCCCCAGAGAGAGGCTAAAGTAAAAGTGCACTGTCGTAAATATGCTCAGCTGTTCTCCTGGTTTCTCCGTCAGCTGCCAGGCGCTGGTTGTTTTTGAGCTACGCTTGCATTGCGGTGACCTGGCGCTAATCACCATGTCTGTCTGCAGTAAGTGACTATTTTGTTCCATTTTCGTGCTTGAAAATTCTCGCTGGTTCCGGCCATGATAACTGCACAAATATTCCAGTTGTCGCTAAAGCAAACGCAGCATGCCTTCAATCGTGTAGCAAAGTTCTCTCTGTAAAGCGTTATCCCACCTCGATTTAATTTGGTGACTTCTGGAGTCTGTGGGTTCGGCCGCAGGGCTCCTGCAATTGTGTAAAGTACGGTATTTCCCCTACAGACCACCAGGGCGGCCGAGAATACCTTGTTCAACCTGAAATGACTCATTTAATCATCCAAAACGTTATGGAATGGAACATATTAATTAACTGAAAAATGTTGCATAGTATGCCTTTAAAGCTCAAAATATTATGACTTTTCAGTAATAGAGAACCTACAATTTTTGTTAAATATATGCTATATCTTTTTATAGTTTTTGAAATAGAATAAAATGTTAAATTATGAAACTATTTCATAAAGATGACACACATTACCAGGGGTTGACGTTAAGGATTTTTAATCACTTGCCCAAAGGGCAAGTGACTTTCACATCTCATTTTGCCCAGAAACAATTTTTACTTGCCCAGTATAATGTTTGATAAATATAGTCCCTAATATTCATTTATGTATATATATCTATGAAACATGTTTTTTGAAATGTTTTTTGTAATTTAGTATTTTTTAAGTTTCCAGGTTCCTGGTGTGTATCTGCATGAGTCAGATAATGAACTCAAGCCTACATTACCGTGTTAACATGCTTTTCAATCCTTCCTGCACATTCTTTTCACACTAAACTTTGCTTTAAACTGTTGTGTGCTTGGAAAAATATAAATTGTAATGTTAAAAAATAAAAAAAAAACTTGACAGGTTAAAAACTTAAGATAAATCACAAGACAGAAGTCAATGTCACAAATGAATAACTTTTATTTTAGAGTCATGGTATGTTTATACAAGATAATACTATTAATATAATGTGACTTTTCTAGAGAATCATTATACATAGTTATTTTATACAGGGTTTCCACAGTCTGACATCATTTCAGAATTCCCTGACTTTTAACTGACTCAGGATTAGTTTTCCCTGACAAAATAAATGCAGCAACAAGACAATAATAATAACATAACAGGTCACCAATTTAACATGTTTAGCTCTATAACATTTAAATGCACCTCTCCAATGTCTGAGAGAAAAAAATTTAATGAACATTTTTTTATGTATGACCTGCATCACTGTACAGAAGACTGCCATATGATAGCCATATTTACACTGTGCACATGGCATACAATTATGCCAATTTTCATAATCCCTGACCGATAATTTTTAATCTAGGGTTATCTGGGTGGTGGGTGAAATGGGTGGAGGGTAAAAAAATTCATGCCAATTTCAGACAAAAATCACACCCCATCTGGCGGAAAAATCAGCGCTGCTTTTTTAAATCACGGCAGAATGTGTAAAAAACAAAAAAAGCTGATTCGCAACGTTTTTGGGTCATTTTCATTGAATGTAGGTGATTTTGAAGTAATTTTAACGATAAATAATTTTGCGATCATTGCATTTGCCTATCCATTTTTATCATTCAAAATTACTTTAAAATCACTGACATTCAGATGAAAACGACCCAGAAGCATTGCCGGCACCATTTTTATTGTTTTGTACACATTCTCGTATGTGATTTGAAAAAGCCGGGTGATTTTCCGGCAGATGCATGCGTGATTTTTGTCCACCTAGCGGTAATTTTGATGTAGTTACCAAAACGACAAAACAAGCTAGAAAGCGCTATTGTACCTGTGTTTCTGTATCGTTTTATTCGCATAATCACTCAAAAAATCACCTACATTCGAAGAAAACGACCCAAAAACGTCGGCACCATTTTTGTGTTTTTATACACATTCTTGCATGATTTGAAAAAAGCTGCTTGATTTTCCACCAGATGGCGTGATTTTTGTCCGGAAACAACAACAAGGCAGAACAATGTAAGTACAGTAACACACCCACCTCCTATTTTACCTTCCACCCACTTGGAATCGGAGATCCTCTTTACCCACCACCCATTCTCATCCATTCACTAAACATCCAATTTTACCCTTCACCCATTTTCCACTTTTCACCTAACATCCATTTCACCCATCACCTACCACCCACCCTCCACCTGTAAACTTAAAAAATACTGAATTACAAAAAACATTTAAAAACAAACATGTTTCATTGATATATATATACAAAATGAATATTAGGAACTATATTTATCAAACATTATACTGGGCAAATAAAAGTCGTTTCTGGGCAAATTAAATGTGAAAAGTCACTTGCCCTTTGGGCAAGTGGTAAAAATCCTTAATGTCAACCCCTGCCTTACATGCTAAACATATCACCAGATTGATTGAAAATTATTTAGATGATCCACCCGAAATAAAAGATCGAGTCCTCTATAGCAGGCATCCCCAAACCTCGGTCCTCAAGGCCCCTGTCCTGCAGGTTTTAGAGGTTTCTCTGCTTCAGCACAGCTGGTATATAATGATTGCAGTAGACCAAAAGCCTGTTAATCAGCTTTCAATAAAAATCAGCTGTGCTGGAGCAAGGAAACCTCTAAAACCTGCAGGACAGCGGCCTCGAGGACCGAAGTTTGGGGATGCCTGCTCTATAGCTTTAAGTTGGTGTTGAACTTTAAACGGTGATCCATTGTGTCCCACTGAACTTTTGCAATTCCATTTTTCATTAGAAGTTCATACTCGTTAATTTTGCATCTTCTATTATCAACAAACTGTATTGGAAGTTAAGCAGACGTTTTCAACTTTAAATGTGTAAAGCTGATGGAAAAATGCCTATTGAAGCCTGTGGTTGTAATGTGAGACACTATAAAAAAGTGAAAATGCTGGGCATACTTTTGCAAGACACTTTATTTTATCAATTTTTCACGTTAAGCAGGCAAGTGTTCATGATGATAAGACAAAAGTAATCAAAATGCCTTTCGCTGTTCAGCTGTTCAACTTTCATAAAGCGTTTTAAATTCAGACCAACTGCAGTCATCAGCATCATCAGTTTCCCGTGGAGCGAATATGGTTACAGTATAGGCACTGAATAATAGCCTCTCTCCACGTCCCCAAGGCTGAAAAACACCATTAGGGGATAGGAATAACATCCCACTCACGCCATCATTAGATCCACTAAGACTAGAGTTAACATCTGTTGTTGTTTTACTTCAGTTTGTATTAAATCAAGGCATTAAAGTGTCATAAAATTCATGTGTTACCGCTCTAAGCCCGACGCCTACAAATCTATTTTCTGGAGAAAATTCAGAATTAAAGCGGAGTTGCCGCTGTGCTGTGATGTGTTTTTCCCACTGACGGTTTCATATGGTTTCTGTGGTGAGACGTTAGTCCATCATCTCTAGCGGTCTCCGACTCTAGATCTCCTCATTGATCCCACACAAAACAAATGGTGTTCTCTGACAGCAGGACACAGTGCTTCATCCTGCCCTATCCATTAACCCCTATCACACAGCTCCCCCTCTGATGATTGAGCACACTGATGTCCCAATGATAGACAGGAAGACAGAGCAAAATACGTGAAGAGGTAAAGAAAGGGAACCAAAGAATATGGGGAATATAAAAAAAGGAGGAAGGCACATTAACCTGCCACCTCAGCAGAAAAGATAAACAAATACAAAAAGGCCATAAACTGATGAAATCCTACCAGAATTCTTCGTTGAGTCATTAGTAAACCGAAGTCCTGAAACACAGCTGTCACGGGTTAAACGGGGTTTGTAATGAGGTTTTAAATTAACCAGTGTTTTCCTGGCTTACTGGAAAACAGTAGCACCACCAGTCACCGCATACTCTAACAGATTGAGGAGAAGTTGGGGGGTCTTCATTAAAGCCAAACCGCAGCATGAGGAGGCATTGCTCTCCCTGCTCTCTGTGGGCTGCACTGGCTTTGTCAGCCATTCTTTGTAATTAGTACAGAGCTCCTTCCTCCTCCTCCCTTTAAAATTAACAGCAATGGGAAGTATGCCGCCACTAAATCTTCGTTTTATCATGGCAATATGTTCGGGGGATCTGGGTCGGCCACTTATGTCTGCATCTCAGTGTAATGGGTGAAAGGCTGCTTTGTAACAGCCTATGATTTGTATTTATGTATTTTTTTGGTTACAACTGAATATATGATGGACAATAAAAAAGCCCAGACTGAATTAACCAAAAATTTATAGACTTCCATGGAGTCTGAAGAGTTATTCATTGACATTGTTTCAAAATGTTTCAACAGTCTTGACTTTATGTAAATAAAGAAGAAATATATTTGGACAGCAAATAAGCCTGATAGTAATCCTTGGTTATATATTCAGTTATATATTTAGTATCTTCTTTCTTTCTTTACTGTTAACAAGTGTGGACTCGTTAAGTTCTTTAAGACTTTATAACCCCCACTGTTCCCAACAACCTCAATAAATTGTTACATTCATGCAGATTTTTGCAGTTTCTATAAAATGCTGCTGTAATTTCACACATTTTCAAATATCCATAACTTTAAAAATGTCCATAGCTGCATATTGGTTATTTATTCTCCAGGTGCACAGTTCTTATATTGTTAAAACACATTACAGTACAGTATTATATTGTTTATCTTTTAACTTTTCACTATTATGTAATTCTTATACATTTCTACATTTTTCTAAGGTCCATATTTTTGGGACAGTAGAGGGTTTTTCTATTATATTGTAACAAAGCAATGATAAATTCTTTTAAAGTCGTAGGGAAACGGCTGTTCCAAAGTTTGATTGTAGCCGGTTTCTGCAAAGCATCTTGCTAACCAGGTAGCAACTTAGTGTTAGTAGGTTCCCAATGGGAAATTCCATTGGGACCAAGTAGCACTAAATTGGTGATTTAGAAACGACGCTGTCAAGGAACGCTATGGACAGCAAAACATGCAAGAGGAGGGAGAGTTTAGTGTCAGAGGTCGTGGATGAGTCTCCTCCGGCCATCCATTTTTTATTTAGAGGAGGAAAGCGGGACTAAGATATTGTGGAAGAGGACGCCAGGGCGGCAGAAGCTTGGTTTGCGTAGAAGGCTTCCAGCCGCATATGTTTGAGCGCCTTGCCTCGCAACGCTGCCAGTTCTGTTAGCTCACGCCTGTCGCTGAAGACACAGACGCCCATCCCTCGCGGAACACTGGACGGGAACTCAATGGGAAAGGAAATTATTCTGATTTCAACCGCTATGATGTATATTAGCTGCGCACATATGAATCAAGATGCTATGACCGAAAAAAATTGATTGACAGATGACCGCTGATATACGATTGGCCGGATTTAGGTGTTCATGCTGACGATAACTAACTGGCCTGCAGAAAATAAAGGAAAAACACTGGTTTTAAGACAGGATTTTTTTTAAGTAGACATTTTCTTAATTTTGGGACAATATCTGATAAAAAGTATGTTTCTATACATGCTTAAGCCAGAATGATTTGACATTAAAATACGATGTCCCTTCGACTTTAAGTGCAAAGGTAAAGCAAATATTAATTGGCCAAAATAAATGTTTATGTTATAACTGGATATTCTTGCACAAGAAATATTGGTTATTACTTAAAAATGATACTGATTGTTTTAAATATGTTTCAGCGCTTACACTCAAGCACTCTTCATGGAAATGTTGCTGCCTGCGTCCTCACTAAAACTAAAAAAGTGGAGCACATACTAATAGACCTTTAAATCACTGAACGGCTGAGCTCCAAAACGCATTACAGACATGTTATCAGTGGATCTTCCATTTACACCACTCAGGTTTTCTGGCTTAAATCTACTATGCAGAACCAGAACCAAGAACGGAGAAGCAGCTTTTTGTTCTTATGCTCCACTAATCTGGAATAAACTCCAAGAAAACTTTAAAGCTCTGAAACCTTAAGTAGCCTTGAATCAGGATTAAAAAACTGTTTGTTTAGAGTGGCTTTTGACCGTAGTATGTAAACAATATTGGCAATTTTTCTAGTCTTACTTCAGTTTTGTTTTTTATAGTTGAATCTTATTTTAAATGATAAATTATTCAATTTGTTGTATAAATTTATTTCTTTACTGATTCACTTTTATTCACTTTTTTTCCACTTTTTCTCATTTCTTTTTCTTATGTACAGAACTCTAAATTGTCTTGCCACTGAAATGTATATAAATTAACTTGTTTTGCATGTTTGCAACTATAACAGGTACATTATGCCATTTCTTTGGTTGGGTTCCCTTTTTTTCCCTCATTGCTGCTTCTTTGTAAGATTTTTTCAAACGTTCTCAGATGTTTTAATCCGTTTTCAAATGATAGGATCCCATGTATTGTTGCTATTTGTTTGCTCAGCATCTCTGATGTGGAAGGAACCTCTGCTAAAAGGCATCCTTTCATTTCAGTCCTTAGTTTTAAAGTCCTTATGTCTTTTTTATATCATTCTATACAGTAGTTCTGGTTTTATTTTGAAACCTTTCATAAGCTTTATATTTGATTTACCGTATGTTTCGTGTTTTTCATGCTTTAGATTTTTTTCATGTTTGAATCTTGACCAATTCTTTTAGTTTTTTGGCTTTGTCCCCTTTTGCTTTGTAGTCTTTTCTGAGTGTCTTTGCTTCCCTTGTTCCTTGTGATTCCTTCAACCATTTTCTCATATTTCCCATGTTTTGCCCCAGTTTCTTTTGCATCTTTCCCTTCACAGCTGACATTCATTCAGTAATTAGACCCATCTGTGTTCATTCCAGTCATCACACTCCCCAGTATTTAAGTCTCTCAGGCTTTACACTGCAGGCATGTTTGGACTTTTTCATGGCACTCTGAAATGCAGTCTTGCTCCTTCCTATGTGGCACTAAATTGTAAATTTCCAATGGTTCTTCAAGCGTCCGCCATCAGAACAGTCATGTCACATTTCAGCCAACTTTGATGTAATTTTCCTGGCTGCTATCACATTTTCACACGGACCACTCTGCAGCAGTGGAGGAGAACAGTAAAATCTGTTCTCCTCCATGTGGGTCACTTTGAAATCTTTCAGATCTACTTCTGAAATAATCAAGTGGGAATAAAAATCTCAATTCAACATGAACTGCAACAGGATTCCACTGTAGGAGTCTTCCTTGTTACCGTTTGGTTTCTCCATGCACTGTACATCATGCACTGTTTTCATCACGGCTTTAAATAAGCCACAACCATCCCTTAAACCCCTTTATTTGTTTTGTCAGCAAACAATGTCATAGGAGGCCGTTGGAGTGCTGTAAACTCATTGCAACATCCAAGAAACTACTTTGAGAGGATCTGAGGTTTGAAAAAAGCTGCCTTACTTTGCTGCAAGTAGGTAAAGTCTACTCCTATACCCCTTTCCTACTGGCTGAAACACCTGTTTAAACTCAGGAACAATCAGCTTTTAGTGGCAGTGGGAAAAACATGTCTGAACAGGTCAAAAGACTCGGCAAGCAACGCGTGTAAAAATCGTCTCGGCTCTGATCACCATGCTGTGGGAACACCCATTAATTTACACCAATGTATGCAACATACTGACGTCAACACACCACACCAGACATTTCTGATCTAACAAGCCGGAACAACTCTGTTTACATTCGATAAACATGGTGCAGCACTGGTGGGAGGGATTCGGACAGATAATAGAGCGAAACGATAATACACACTGACTTCCTCACATGTTGCTCTCCATTGTTTACTTTCCTGGTGTCTGTCGCGCTGGTGACATTGTCAACACTAATCCTGGCATGATGGTGTCACCAGACACGCTGCGGGAGGCCAGAGGTAACCAGCTACCAGTGAGGGGTTAGACCAGCTTTTTTTGTTAGTGGAAAGGAAGCCATATGCCGATGGTTAGCGGGTCGACCCATTTTTGCTATATACACATTAAAGTAGTATTTTCAGTGGGAAAGAGGCTCTAGAGTGATTGATATAGTCATAATCAGGTTGGTGATGTTGGTTTATAGAGCAAACATTGACACAGAAAAAATTGTTCTGCATTGAACCAGCGAGCATTCCAGGTTCAAAGTCCCTTCAAATTCATCCCCCCCATCCTGATGCGCTAATAGAAATCTTATTTAGGCTAGGTTCATATTAGCCTCGTGAGACCATCCTGATCTCGCAAGCTTTCAAGGTTTCACTCGCAGATCAGTCTGGAGACTCTCCGCTGAAGAAAATTTGGAGCCGCTCACCAAACGGAACGCCCAATCAGCGCTGGCTTTGAGGCGGTTGAGGTGTGACTTAGCAGAAGCCGCGACAGTTCAGCTCCAAAAGAACATGGCGGCTTCAGCCAATGAAACTAGCGTTAGCGTGGCTATCGAGCAAGTTTTATTGGAATTACAGAGTATTTCTTCACTGAAAGAAGAGCAAAACACTGCTCTGGAGGCTTTTCTTCAGAGGGGAAAAGATGTTTTTGCTCTTCTCCCCACTGGTTTTGGCAAGAGTTTGATCTATCAAATGGCTTGTGCCTGGCTTGTGGTTGTGTTTTCGTCGCTCTGTTTGTACGCCATATGCTTCGCTGATCTGATTGGTTTATTTGGCCCGCTCTATCACCAACATAGGCCAATCAGCTAACCAGTATTTTCTCCCCTCTTCCCAAAATTACTTCAACGGAAGGTTTCCAGGATGGATATGCGGAGCAAATCCATCTGGCGGAGTCAGGTTAGGTTCACACTGCAGGTCTTAATGCTCAATTCCGATTTTTATTACGTTGCTGTTCCTATTTCCAAATATATGCGACTTGTATTTGATCTCCTGTGTGAACTGCATTTATACAACACAACTGTCCCGCATGCGCAGTAGAGGATGTAATGACATCACAAGCCGACGTGCTCTGGCTTCTTGGATTAATCCGACCTGATTGTTTAGACACAGGTTGTATTTGAAAAGATCAGGACCACATAGCCAAGTGGCCCGGGTCGCACTGGAGACAATTGGATCTTTGTAGTTCAGACTGCCATGACAAGATCAGATCCAGGTCACATATGATTCGAATTTGGGTCACTTCATGCTGCTGTGTGAATGTAGCCTAGATTCCTAGATGCGCTGAGTTTATGCTACACCAAATGGAAGAGATGTAGCTATTAAAGTGGGGAAAAAAAAAAAATTTATATTTATCATAGATATGATTAAATATTTGCTATACAAAATACAAACCCAAAAAACAGTGGCGGTTCTAGACCAAATGTACCAGGGGGCCATGTTTTCATGGGGCCACAGAAAAGCATGAAATAAAAAACAGGGCAAGGGAAATTGCAAGGGAAAAGCAAATAAATAAAGAGTGATTAGGTTTCATTAAAATTCTAAATGTCTTATTAGGTCAATATACATTTAGGAATTTAGGAATTTTACATATTTTTGAATTAATTTAAGTTGAAATTACAGTTTTCTATAAAATCTGAATTAGAATTTAAAACAAAACTGTTAAATTCAACTGTAAAAATAAAGCTACCACCTTGTTTTTTTTAAACAGTTAATAAAACAGAATTTGTAAAGAAAAAAAAAAAGGAAATAGACCCAAAGGACCTATCAGTAACCGTGCCTGTTCCACCGCTTATCATCATTAGAATTTCTTTGAGTATTATGTCTTCAGTACAGGGCTCATAACAGGGGCCAGGGCATGATTTACAGGGGCCTTGGCCCCCTTTGGCCCCTGTCTAGAGCCACCCATGCCAAAGAACACCATAAAAACATTAGATATTTAAGCAAAACATTTGTTTTAAACCTACAATGTAGGATTGTACATTTTGTTGCTAATTTCTTTGCGCTGATAGATTATCGAATGTTAGATAGAGATGTTCTGGTAATCAAAAAAAAAAAAACAGTGACGGTCAATCTGCAGAAAGATACATTTGGCAAATTTTTATTCCTAAAAAAAAAACAGATTAAGATAACGTGAAACCTTCTATCTGGTATTAAACTAATTTATGCAGTGGATATTAGGATCTCTAAACTTAGAAAAAACATCTTAAATGTTGTTTTCCTAAATACAACCTAAAGATTTCCTTATGCTGTGAAATTTGTAAATATCAACTCTGATGTTGAAAGAAAGCTTCTGTTCCCTGCGTTCGGTTTTTTATTATTAGAAGGTTGAACTTAGGTTTTAGGGAGTCACAACAAGATGAGGTCAGCTCATGTCAAGAGTTTGCGGTTCCCTTGTTAGTCCATTACAGATCTGTTGGCAGGTTAAATCGCTTCCAGCTGTACAGAGAAATCCGTGACCTGGAACTTGGGGTCATGTAGTAGTTGAGGGTTTGGCAGCAAGAAGGTGGGTTGGCACTTAAAAGATGTGTCTTGTCCCCGCAGCAAATGCTTGCACGAGATGCCTGCAATAATATAAATCACAAAGATTGCTCCCTAAATGATCTAAAAGGGAGGATATATTTGTTTTCAGCTGATGACTGTGAACAAATGTCTCTAAACATCTTTTGTGTTGACAAGCGAAGACATTGGTGACTTAGTCATGCGTTCTCAGCATGCATCTTCTGTTTTGATGTGTGTGTTGTTGGCAGATGATAAGGGGACTTGAGAGTTTGGTACCCTGGGCCAAAAATTCCCAAAGGGACATCTTTGTTAACACAAGGTGGGAGTGTTTTATGTCCTCAGGTTAATCTTCACACTTTGACCATCCTTCCCTCTTGCCAACAAAACATTCACTCTGGTTTCCCTCCACTACATCTTCTCCCTCTTCTAACAAGACTGTGATTGGAAGATATTTTTAACCTGTTTGTCCAAAGGTCCTTGGCACATTGAGGAAATAAAAAAAGAGAGATGTCTTAGAAGAAAGATGAGCCGTCATCGAAACACATTTGTGTCAGGCTGTGTGCTATGTGTTGCAGTAATCTATGGAAGCACTTATGTCTGAGACATGAAGGGGCATTCATCACATTCCTCCTCAGTCTGTGGCAGCAGAAGAATTTCAATGTGACACTGGGGCAGTACATCATGGTGGACATCCCTGTACGGCATAGGGAGGCACATCCAACACGTTTAGGCTCTATGCTGCTGGTATGGACTGCACCAACTGTGTTTTCTTAAACTTTGGGACATTTTGGCTGAAAAAGAAGTGAAATATTAGAAATAAACACCTTTCAAAACTTTAAAGGAATAGTACACCCAAAACATGATTAGCCTTCATTTTCTA
>JAGKQL010000028.1:2416816-2427595 GCA_018398635.1 Cyprinodon brontotheroides
CGTTTATTTAAATGATTGGATCCAAACTATTGGTTATTCACCAACGAGGAAGCAGATTTCTCATCTCCATCAAAATATTTATTTTATACCGAGGGACTTAAACTTTAATCAAATCCATTCAAAAGAAACTTCTTATTACAAGAATGAGAAGAGATGCTGAGTTTGGGAGCAGTGAACAAGTTCATTAAAAAGCAGTTTTGAATTATCCTTATTCTATTACAAAATCTACAAAAATATATATATATATTTGGGTAGAAACTGAACATATGCTGATGATGGTTATTTTAATATGTCATATTAAATTAAAAACTACAGTGTGTAATTTTCAACGACATCTTCAGACTGAAGACTGCAGCAACATGAACATCTTCCCTTCTCCCCAACGGTGCAGGGACAAATGTCGCCTGCACCGCCAGTGACTGAGGGTTTTGTTTTGCTTGAAATACTGGTATTTTACAGATATTATTTCAATTAGTCTGTGAAGGGTAGGAATTTGATAATAATAAATATACCCGTTATTATTTTTTCTACATGGTTGTGACGTTTTGGTGAGCTGCTTTTCATGGTGATAATATAAACAGACGCAGTAATTGTAGTCATTAGTTTAACAGCGAGATTATGTGCGCTGGAAGAATACCGGTGTTATATATTCCCGTTTGCAGAGTCCAAGTCATGTTTGTGCCGCGGGGGTTACAAGGCGAGGAAGAGGGAGAGGAAGAGGGCTTGAAGCAGAGAGCCGGGGTGGGCGTGATGCAGCCAGGGCCAGGCAGAAGAGAGAGGTGCCAGCGGGGGTTGACTATAGCTGACGAAGAAGGTGAGAGATCTCCCAAGGAGCGAGGTATATAGCCAGCACTTCAGCTCCCCAGCGCCATCTGTCTCTCTCACACTCACACTGCGCCACTATCAGCTGTGGTAATTTTATGAAGCTGTGGCCTTACCTGTCCAACAGAAAGCAGCAGCTTGGCGTCACTTTGAAAACCTTTTCTCCGTCGGGTGCTTCCATGGTAACGTCGTACAGGTCGTGTTTTTGCACGTTTCTTGTCCGCGCTTAGATTTCTCGTCGTGTTTTCGCTTCTTGAATGGCCAGGGGGTTTGGTGTCCACCCATTTTCGTTATGTGATACAGAGTAGGCATGATCTCCATTCGTCTGATGTTTACGGCCTGAGAGGGTACCAAACAGTTTTCTAAGAACTCACGCCTACCAGCCTTGTTCACCTTTCTTGTTGCACAGGCGCAGTATACCTGCTTCTTCTTCTTCTTTTCTTCTTTGGTTTCAGGCAGACTAAACCTTCTCAGGCATAATACTGCCATCCTTGTATTGGATACCGTCCTCAGTTAATCTCTAACATCGTAGTTACTTTTCGGCGTAATGGCGTCATGTCGCTTGGATTTGTTGCTTCTCTGCGCTGCCCGTGGCGCCAAAATGTCAGCCTCCATGGCTGCGGACCAGCTCTATGTAATTATGCGATTCTAAGGCAGCGTGGAAAATATTATGTGGTTGAGGCTGAGCTCATAGGTGATGATAAATAACATAGTTATGTATAATATATTAGAGGGTACGGAAGCTTTGCATCCCTGGTGTACACACTGCTTTAAGCGCTCACATACCATACAGGAATAATTGACTCTAATTTAATGCTATTTTCAATGCTATTTGAAATGATTTTATGCATATCCTCCAAGAACCATGTACTGAAGTTTTTAGTGTACTTTGAGAATATGAAGAAGGCTGCAAGCAGGAGATTCCTGCACTCACTGTATGTATGTAAACATAGCATATATATATATATCTCTAGCTTTTCTCGCCTGGGCGTCATAATATATCTGGCAGAAATTGTTTTATAAGCATTTTTTTTTATTAAAAATTATAAATACTTAGAATAAACATATTTAAATAATTTTAGGTGCCAATTAAGGCCTTGATTTAAAAGAAAGAATGACTTACGTTAATTATTGATTATTGTTGTGGACACCCTGGTTCATCTCAAAGCGCGCATGCTCTGTCACGATCTCAAGAAACTGCCAGAAGCGGCGGTGCTGCACGGCTTTCCCTAGCGAGGAGGATGGATGCTTTTGCTTTGTGCAGCGGTCTGGAGATCCTGGATTTCGGGGTAAAACTCACCCTCTTGGGCCGCGATGGCGACTCTGCATCCGGACAAAGGCGAACTCAAAGAAGAGATGCTAGCGCCAAATATATGTTAGATTACTGCCTGCTGCCTGCTAAAGCGGCCTAGCCTGAGCTACGGCTAATAGCGGCCTAGCCACTAGCTCGATAATACGGCTAACAGTAGCCTTGCAAAAACAAGCTTTAATTAAGAGTGTATTTTTGTGATTTACAGGGTAGCAGTAATGCGGGTGATCTTAACAGCGCTTCGGAGACTAATTGCGAGGCGTATATGAACGGGTAAGGTAAGATTTAGAATATGCTTTTCATTCTGCGGTAAAAGGCAATGAATGCAGGATAGATACCGATCATAGCTTTACATTTTGTTTTTCACAGACCTCCCATCTCGGCAAGGTCAGATTTGCCGCGATGTTGATAAAGGCGACATTGTGTGTAGAGTGACTTGTTTTAATATTTTCTCCTCTGCTTCCTTGTTACTGTGACTTTGGCGTTTGATTTTTTATTTATACCACTCTCATTTAATTACTTTCCCGGCGGCTTTGCCTGTAAGGCAGCGTATTTTCAGGCAGGTGCGCAGGAAGGCTTCCAGATAGGCTATAGCCAATAACCAGCTTGCGCTGCGTCGCTGAGGCTATCTGCTTTCGGGTCGGGCTAGAAGAAAGAGGGTAAAGACTTTTGTTTGGGTGACTATTTTTTCGGAAGTGCATTAGCCAGAACGGTTGTGTGTCCATACGCGGTCGCGCTGATTCATTGTTTTTCAGCTGCTGGCGAGAGGCAGAGATGTGTGCTACGCCGATGCGGTAGAACTCTGGAAGTCAACGCCTTCCTCGGCGGTGTCTGTAGATGGATTGTACGTTAAGCCGCCTACACCGTGGTACTTTCTCATTCTGAACTTTCTATGTTAAGCTGCAGTCGATTTAAGCGATGCTCACGCAGTACAAGGCCACGCACGCCACGGTAAGCGTCTGCCTCGGGACCCTGCCTCGGAGGGAATGCTGCCTATTACCTCCAACCCCGAGGAAACAGCGGAGCGTTCACGGACGTTTTAATTTTTAGAAATGCATGTGTATTGGATACTTGGCCGTTGTATATAGTTGTATTGTGTTTTTAATAAAGCTCTTTCTTTGCATAAACAGCTTCGTGGCAAATCTTCTGTATAAATTTATTCATACACACCATGTATATATATGTAACATATATATATATATATAAATGATAAGTGTAAATGTATACGTGCATATATATATATATATGCATATATACCAACCAATCACGAGCGACTTTACTTGTTTTAAAAAGAAGTGGTTCCGTCCAATACTCAGTAAGAAAATTAAAGCCTGAAGTGTACACGTGTAGTTTTTGCTGCCAATCGCGAGGAGGCGATTTCACTTAACGAGATAATTGGTTCAGCCAATACCCAGAGAAGGTATTCAAGCCAGACCTACCAGCCAGCAGCCTTGAGTTTGCTGCATTCACCGCGCACTAGTGAGGGCCATTAGTACAGCTGATAAGCTCTCCACATCACTGTCCGTTTCCGATAGCAATTTGTACGGCGCGACAAGCGGACAAACACGGGTTGCTGTTAATGGAAACTGGCAGCCTTCTGTGGGGAGTTTACGGGGGTTTACGGGGACGAAAATCTCACTTTTCATGCAGTGTTATCTTCTTATAGTCCATGGAAAAACTGCCAGGCGAGTTCTGAAAGATTAAACGGCACTGAAACAAAAATCCCTTGCAGTCTTTCATATTTCCAGAGAATCTTTCTGGTAGACTTGGTCGGAACTCTGATGACGTCACTGCTGGTGACCTCGGAAGTGGAGCTGGACCCGGAAATGGTTGCGCTGCCGGTGTGGCATTAGCATTGCTCAAAACATTAGTGTAACTCTGAAGCATATGATTGTGAGTATCAGCCAAACGATATAACTCACGGAGGGTTTGAGTTTGTCCTTGGATTTGGGCATCTTGCTCCTCCAAGCGACGGCGGAGGTGATCTGCTGGGCCTTGTGTTTGGCCGCATTGTTCTGTCATGATAGGTTCACAGGTGTGACCCAATAATGCAGAACACCACTGAGGCAGAAACTGAAGAGTAAAAGGTTTAACAGAGTTTATAGTCACAAGCACAATGAGAATAACTGGTTCTGGTTCAGGCCTGGGGAACTGGTTCACACTGGAGTCTGCGTGAGAGACAGTTCAGTTAGCATTTGCGCAGAGGAGTTTGATTCTTGACAGTTTCAGATTTGTACCTTGAGGGTCCTTCTTGGTAAAAACCTTGAGAGGGAAACTGTTGGGTCCGGAGATGGTTTGTTTAGCAAAGTCCGTAAGCTGCTTCAGCGTCTTACTTCTAGAGAGTGAGCAGACCTTGGCTTTGAGTTTCCAGCTCTTGGTCCTGAGCTGCATGGAAGTCCAGAGAGAGGCTTCAGGTTTGGCTCAGAGGGCAGGTTCGGCAGGTTAAGCTCTTCCTGAGCTTCACAGGAGAAAAACAGGTTTCCTGGAAGACAGAGATAAAAGTTAGAATCCAGTCTGGATTCAAAAAGTCAAAAAAAGCTGGTTCTCAGAGATACTAGGCTTAGGTGCTAACCAACTGGATCAACACTGCGGCGTTGAGGCAGGGTCTGAACAGCAAGTACTGTGGATCCTCTAATGATGGAATGAGCTCCAGCTGTGGGAGGCTCGGCTGGGAGGATCACGGCTAGTGACTCTACTGGAGGAAGGTGGTACCTATCCAGCTCCCAGCAAAAGCCATATTAGGTATTTTTCTAAAACTAGAAACATGGAATAAGTAAAACATTAGGAACACCTTCAGTCTCTTTTTATTGGATTGAAGTGTTGTGGAAATGACAAGTAGATGAAAATGGAAATTTAATGACAACTAAACGTGTTCTGTAAAAAAACATGAAGCCATAAAATGGCTGAATATAGAAACTAAAACAGCAAAACAAAGCAATATGTTTAAATCAAAGTTAAATGTTTAATAATATATGTCTACATTAAAAACTATAACTCATAACTTCTTGTTGATTTTGAATTATTTCATTCAATTGAAAATCTAATGAAAATTTAATTGAAAAGGACAATTTTTTAACCATTCACATTCAAATCACAATAAAAAAAATGTATATACCGTATTTTTCACGACCATGTAAGGCACCGGTTAAAAGGCGCCTCTCAGTTATATTATTCATTTCTGTATTTAACACACACATAAAGCACACTGGATATAGGGCGCGTTTTTATATACAGGTACATATCTCTACTACCTTTCAATACCTCTACTCGCGTATTTAAAAAATACAGCGAGAGGTAAAAACTGAAGTATGATTGTTAGCTTTATTCATGCCATTTTATTACAAAGTATTATTGTCAAACCTGGCAGCTGGTGAGACAGACACATCACAGATGACACAGCGCTGTGATCACTCCTAAATTAACTTAAAATCCTGAAACCTGCCGACCGAGGAATATGTTACGCTTTTATTACCGGTATCCTGGTGCCTGCAGTTTAAATTATTTAGATGAAAAACACCTGCCAGCAGCCGCGGTGAAGCGAAAGGATTTCTCCTGTCGGTGCACCGCTGGTATGTGGGGGTCTGAGCGCCTCCGACAGAAATAGATAATCTGGATGAACTGACTGCAATTATTAAGTTTTCAGGTGGCCTTTCTCACTTAAAAACATATTAAAACTTACTTTATTCCCACTGATCACAGCAAAATATAGCTGCAAGATTTAGATTATTTAGATGAAAAACACCTGCCAGCCACCGCGCTGAAGAGGAGAGGCAGCGCATGTGACTGTTGAATATAAGTTTTCAGGTGGCCTTTCTCACTTAAAAACATATTAAAACTACTTTATTCCCACTGATCACAGCAAATATAGCTGCAAGATTTAGATTATTTAGATGAAAAAAACACCTGCCAGCCGCCGCGCTGAAGAGGAGGAGACGCGCCAGCGGCTGTTGAATTAAGTTTTCAGGTAGAAAAATAGAGCGGGAGCAAACCTGAGTATGATTGTGCTTTATTCATGTATTTATTACAAAGTATTAATCAAACCCATCAAAGTCATCATCCTCTGTTATCCTCAGCATTCCTCTGAATAAAACAGCTGCGCTAAATCAGACATGCCAGTTTCCCCTTCTTCGCTGTCAGAGTCACTTTCCGTGCAGCGCAGCTCCTCAGAAATAATGCCTGCTTTTGTGAAAGCTTGAAGAACAGAGCCAGCAGACACAGTCCATCTACAATCCATCCGCAAACGGTGGCGTAACTTGCCCGGCGCTGCCTTCCATTTATCATGAAACTGTGGTCTCAGTCTGTCATCCATCAAGCTCCCACGCCGCTTCGCAGCCTTACTGTGAACGGCCGCTCCACACCGATGTCGAGCGGTGGAAGTTCCTTTGTCAGACCCCCGGGATAACGGCGAGCACAGCGTTCATTTGATTCATCTTTTTTTCACATCGGCTGTGAGATGGGCACGCAGCGATGGTGATGCGTGGAAAAAAGCACCTGGTCTCCTCACATACACCTGCCTTTCATCATCTCCTCATTCATCCAGCCTTTTCATTTGCGTTAATATCATCAGAGCGCTGTCTCGCTGTCAGCTCCCAGATCTGCTTCTCTGATTGGTTGATGCGGCGCGTCCAGCAGCAAAACTTCAATTTTTCCATCTGAGCAGCAGCAGCGCTTGGCGGTTGGCGGTCGCGATGCTTAACGCTTCCCGGCGTGCTGCACCAAAAGCGCTGCGGGACCTTTTGCTGCACACCTATATGCTTGGCGTCAACCATTGACTTTGCATGTAAACTTCGCTGCTTCTGCTGCACCTGCTGGGTCTGGTTCACACCGATGTCGAGCGGTTGAACAGCTGAGCACAGCGTTCATTTTTTTCCCCATGTTTTTCACATCAGCTGTGAGATGGGCACGCATGGAGTTACATATTAACAGCGATGGTGAGGGGTGGAAAAAAAACACCTGGATCTCCTTACATTCAGCCACTCTTTCATCATCTCCCCAATGAGGTGGTCTCAAAAGTCGCAGTTACAACACACATATAGGCGCACCGCACCATAGAGGCGCACCGCACATTTTGAGGAAAAAAAAAGACGTTTAAGTGCGCCTTATAGTCGTGAAAATACGGTATGTTCCAACATCTGTGTATGTCTGATATTGTTCCCAGATGTGCTTAAAAATGTTTCATAGACAGTAATTAATTCAGCCTCCTTCACAGATTGAAACACGAGTAGATGTTTTCATGTTGAGATCATTTTCAGCCTGAACCGCCCGCCAGCCTAAACTGCTCCATGTGCTGCTGCTGGACTCCACCTTCATCTAGAAAAGCAAAGAATTAAGAAATATTAAAAGTGAGTTTTTTTGGTTGCCTTCCTTTGTTGCAATAATTACTGTAAATTGTGCGCATTTAACAACTTGGCTCATTTTAAAAGCTTAACCACACTTTAAATACTTTTCTGCTCATTACTATTAAGGGGTAAACCTTTACTGTAAATATGCAACGGTATAAAATTTGAAAAAACTAATAATACAATTATAGATTATAATTTATATGTGGGAAACTGAATTTTTTCAAATGAATCTAAGTGCAGTGAAATTTTACCTTTCTGTTGTTTTCTGCTTTATTTGAGGGAATTATCTTTTAGCAGTCACTGGATTCTAAGACAAAATAAGAGTATTTTTCCAAAGTACAAGAGCAACTTCATCATGATTTGAACACAGAATAAGAGGAAAAACAATTATTTAGAGATTCTAATTCACTGACAACATTCTCATATGCTATATATATATATATATATATATATATATATATAAGCTGTATACATGCCAGAAATTGCGAGCAAGACATCGACTCACCGATCCACACTACCAGGATCTGGCCGCGCCAAACTAACATTGGGATGTCATTAGGACTGGACAAGTGTCGCGATTACGCATGGTCTCAAGAGAGAAGAAGATGATGATCAAAACCCCAGGGGGTTGAACTACCAGAAGGCCACATAACAGATGTTCAGGACAGCTACAAATACCTTGGGGTTGCCACAGTGCTAACGGAAACCACGCAGGAGATGTGCAAGAAAGACTGCCACAGCTAAATACCTACAAAGAAATAAGGCAGGTCCTGAAAAGTCATTACTGATATGGGAAAACAAGATTTATAGCCATCAACACATATGCCCTACCACTCATCAGGATACCCCTCAGCTGGTATAATAAACCGTGGCCAAAGGAGGAGATATATATAGAGGCTACCGGACATCAAGATCTAGAAAAGCTCCTCAACAATGCATGGGAGTGGTTCCACCCCAAATCCAGCACTCTGGGAGAACTGTATACCAAGCGTGGCGAGGCGAGGGAATGAGTGATCGGTGTCAAGCGCCAGTGTCCGGGATGAAACAACTTAAAGATCCAGGAGTACTTCAGGAAAGATGGTCCCCAAAGACAAATGGCTTGGTGAGTACCTCAGAGCAGGAAAAGGCGAAAGTGAGTGACAAGAAAGAGGAAGGAGAACCATCATGGAGTGGACAAGCCGCGCAGCCGCATACCACAGACAAATAGAAGAAGTGGTTGATATCAAAAAATCCTAACAGTGGCTGGAAAAGGCTGGACTGAAGGACAGCACAGAGGCACTAATCATGGCAGCCTGCTAAGAACAGGCACTCAAAGTACAAGATCAATAGAGGCCAGGGTCTACCCGCACACGCAGGCAGGACCCCCGATGCAGACTGTGCAAAGATGCCTCTGAAACAATACTACAGCACATAACAGCAGAGGTGTAAAATGCAGGCAGGAAGTGCATACATGGAACGCCACAACCAGGTAGCTGTCATAGTGTACAGGAACATCTGCCATGAGTATGGGCTGAAGTCCCCTGTCAAAATGGAAGACACCTCCCAAGGTAGTTGGAGAATGACGGACTCTAAGATCCCATGGGACTTCAAGATCCAGACTGACCAAACAGGTGATGGCTAACCAACCAGACGCCGTGTTGATCGACAAACAGCTTGAAAGAAGGGCAGTAGTGATAGATGTGGCAATCTAGCTTGAGAAATGCCAAAAGGACTGAAAGAGGGAGCTAGAAAAGATGTGAAGAAGTAAGAGCGCTTGCAGTGGTGCCAGTGATAATTGGAGTACTGGGGGCTGCTCTTGACCCCCAAACTTCAGGAGAGTGGCTACAGCAGATTCCAGGTAAAACATCAAGAGGTTCCCCTCTGTCCAGAAGAGCGCCAGTCCTAGGAACAGCTAAGATACTGCGCGAGAGACCCCTCAAACTCCCAGGCCTCTCTGGTGAGTTTTCAAGCTTGAGGATGACACATACCACCCTACGAACGAGGGGTGAGAAAACAGTATATAGCATATATATATATATATATATATATTGTTGTTATATATATATATGTTGTTACATATATCCTTATACACTCACCGCCACTTTATTAGGTACACCTGTCCAACTGCTTGTCGTTAACACTCTTAATTTCTAAGCAGCCAATCACATGGCGCAACTCAGTACATTTACAGGCATGCAGACATGATTCAAGACAATCTCCTGCAGTTCAAACCAAGCATCAGTATGGGGAAGAAAGGTGATTTGAGTGACTTTGAACGATGGCATGATTGTTGGAGCCAGAAGGGGCTACGGTGCTGGAGTATTTCAGGAAACTGCACGATCTAATGAGCCATTATTAAACCAAATGGTCCAGCTGATTTTTTTTAGACAACCTAAAAGTCCGAAAAAAACATCGAAAGTGAGTGGCAAGTTCTGTGGGTGGAAATGCCTTGTTGCAGAAGAGGTCAGAGGAAGAATGGCCGGGTGTGAGTGAAAAGAAGGGGCAGAGAGCATCTTTGGCAGTGAGTCTGACATTGAAGCAGATGGGCTGCAACAGCAGAGGACCATTCGGGTGCCACTCCTTTAAGCTAAGAACAGGAAACTGAGGCTACAATTTGCACAAGCTCATCCGAATGGACAATAGAAGATGGAAAAACGCCTGGTCTGATGAGTCTCGGTGGTGGTGGTGTCATGAGGGTCCTTCTACAACTTGTGAAAGCATGGATCCATCCTGCCTTGTATCAGCAGTTCAGCGAGCTGAGTGCGTGGTGGTGGTGGCTGGGGAATATTATTTTCTTGGCGCACTCTGGAGCTGGTACCAATTGAGCATTGTTACAACGCCACAGCCTACCTGAGTATTGTTGCTGACCAATCCGTCGCGCGACCACGAAATAGCGCTTTACAACTTCTGATGGCTACTTTCAGCGGGATAATGCGCCGTAATGTAAACTGGAGTCCGACTGGTTTCTTGAACGCGACAATGAGTTCACTGTACTCAAATAGCTCCCACAGTCACTGAATCTCAATCCAATACCAGAGCATGCTTTTGGGATGTGTGTGTGGTGGAGCGAAGGATTAGCATGGCGAGATGTGCAGCCTGAAATCTCTTGCGGCAACTGTGTGATGCCATCATGTAATATGGATGGCTTTACGAGGAACTTCCACTTGTTGAATCTATGCCACAAAATTTAGGGGCAGTTCTGAAGAACAGGGGGTCCAACCCGTTTTTATGGGTACCTAATATATATACATATTCGGATCTCTAATCTAAAGAAGCTGCTCATCAAAACAATGCAACAGCGTGCTGTCATCAATGCCACATTCTGCT
>JAGKQL010000028.1:2435437-2449929 GCA_018398635.1 Cyprinodon brontotheroides
GCTGCCCACCCTTGTCTAGATGACAGGGGTGTTTTGAAGCAGGTAAATGATGGGATCTTCAAATCCAGACCCACGGCAATATGCAAACTGCATGGGGTCGAAGCACTCCAAAGCTTTTTAAGAGGTAAAAGGCTGCTTTATTTATGAGTCTAGAAAAAAAAAAACACTTGATGATTGTAGCTCCAGCAGGCACTGGCGGTCACAGATACAGGATCTATGCCTAGTTTGTAGCTTTCTAGGCAGCATACTTGTGGAGTTCTGGAGAGCTGTAGCGGGATGCAGCCTTTAGGCGCTACCATTTCCTGTGTTTTTCTTCCTGACAAATCTATTAGCTTTTCAGGAAATCTCTCCCACAGGCCTCTCCAGTTGAGCCCATATTTTCTGCAGAACATGAGTGCTCAACTCTGAGGAGGCCACCTAACACTTTAGTTTCTGTACTTGAAATATATTTGGTTTATCTGCATGCTTTGATTCACTGTAATGCTGAAAAGAAAAAATATTTCTGAACCCTCAGCTTTCTAACAGAAATCTTGGTTTCATCAGATTTTCTTAGGCCAGCCAGGCCTCCATGTCTCCTTTGGATAAAAATGTTTAGAACAGCTGTGCCCCTTAGCTAATACCTATGGAACACAATGTTATTTTAAGGAAAATGGTCAATATTTGCTAGAAATTCCTGCACGGTTTTTAGTGCTGGTATCAGGATTTAGACGTTCCCACAGAAAGATTTACCTCTGGCCTTTTTATTAAATTTAAAGAAACACCCAGTTTTTATAATGTCACTGATCTAATCTCTATCCTGATTATTGGGGCTGATTTTGTTATTGAAAATTCCCTCCCCCTGCTACATCTCAGTGGACGGCACTGAAACATTTCTGTAACAAAGAACCTGTGGAGGAAGCTCAAGAATAGGGTGATGGCACAGATGCTGTCTATCTTCAAAGAGTTGAAGCTCTTTACTAAATATAAATCTAAAAATACCAACACGGACAAATAAAAAGATGGTCAGAGACTAAAAGAAGAGTGTACATTTTTTAATAAAAAGAAATACTTTACATACATGTTTGGTTCACATGTAAAACATTTTAAATGTACATAAAAAATACATATTTAGTTTTAACTTACTTTCATTTATCATGATAACTCTTTACATTCAGAGCAGGAAATGACCCCTAAAGGGAAAATTAAATATTTACTGACACAACCCTAACCCTAACCCTGACACGCTCTTTCTGTAACACATTTAATAATTCAGTTAACAAAATAATAATTCTCTTAAAACTTTCAAAACCTGCAACCTCAACACACATTATTTACATTAAATCTCATCTTTGCATAAAGATACATTCTATCAGGGTTTGGTTGTGGTTTAGAGGACCGAAATGCAGAGGCAGAGAGGCTGAGGTGATATCTTGCAGTTTAATTAGTAAACACAAACCTTTGAGGAAAAAATTCAAAAATCCAACTAAAAATGTTAACAAACCACAAACCATGGAGACAAGAACTAAAACATATCCAGAAAATACAACAAAATAGGAATTAAACCAATAAAACTAGAAAACATGGAGCAAAGTAAAACATTACAGACACCCTCAGTCTCTTTTTATTGGATTGAAGTGTTGTGGAAATGATAAGTAGATGAAAATGGAAATTTAATGACAACTAAACGTGTTCTGGAAAAACAAAGACTGTGAAGCCATAAAATGGCTGAATATAGAAACTAAAACAGCAAAACAAAGCAATATGTTTAAATCAAAGTTAAATGTTTAATAATATATGTCTACATTAAAAACTATAACTCATAACTTCCTTTTGATTTTGAATTATTTCATTTAATTGAAAATCTAATGAAAATTTAATTGAAAAGGACAGGCTGCTACAAAAGAAAAACTGTGTCAAGTATTCAAGTCCACAATAAAAAAATGTATATATGTTCCAACATCTGTGTATGTCTGATATTGTTCCCAGATCTGCTTTACAAATGTATCATAGACAGTAATTAATTAATTCTCCTTCACAGACTGAAACATGAGAGGATGTTTTTATGTTGAGATCATTTTCAGCCTGAACCGCCCGCCAGCCTAAACTGCTCCATCTGCTGCTGTTGGACTCTACCTTCATCTGAAAAAGCAAAGAATTCAAATATTAAAAGTGAGTTTTTTTGGTTGCCTTCCTTTGTTGCAATAATCACTGTAAACTGCGCATTTAACAACTTGGCTCATTTTAAAAGCTTAACCACACTTTAAATACTTTCTGCTCATTACTATTAAGAGGTAAACCTTTACTGTAAATATGCAACAGTATAAAATTGGAAAAAAAACTAATGATACAGTTATAGATTATAATTTATTATGTGGGAAACTGATTTTTTTCAAATGAATCTAAGTGCAGTGACATTTACCTTTCTGTTGTTTTCTGCTTAATTGGAGGGAATTATCTTTTAGCAGTCACTGGATTCTAAGACAAAATAAGAGTATTTTTCCAAAGTGCAAGAGCAACTTCATCATGATTCGAACACAGAATAAGAGGAAAAACAATTATTTAGAGATTCTAATTCACTGACAGCATTCATTATTTATATATATATATATATATATATATATATATATATATATATATATATATATATATATATATATATTCATGATCATCTCTAATCTAAAGAAGCTCCTCATATCATCAAACAACCAGCAACATGCTGTCATCTGGCTGCCCACATGCTGCTTTAAACTTTCCATGCTATGCTTAATTAATTTGCATTGTTTACAGTTTTTTCACAGAGAAAGACTAGTATTATACATCCAGCTTTTTCTTTAATATTTTTTTTAATTTTTCTTTAATAGTGATTTGACTCTTTAATTCTGTTTGGTTCTGTTCTGTACAGTATTTTATTGTTTTTAAATTACTTAAAAAGCACAACTTTTTAGCTTCATATAGGTGTGCTTGAAAGTTTACATACCCTCCCATTGAAGAAAAGGGCTAAATTCCTACTAGTAATTTATTTTACAAAAAACTGAAAAAGTAATTATAAATAAATAAATAAATAAATAAATCCCTTTATTGTCTAAGAATGGGGAAATTCACTGGCATTTTCACCCATCCCCTCAGGGAGCAGGGGGCTGCCATTCTGCGGCGCATGGGAAGCAATCAGTGTCTTGCTCAGTGACCAAGAGTGGAGGCAGTGGGGATCAGAGCAGAAGCGCACTGCTATAAACATTTGCCCAACACTCCCCTAATTGTAAATAAATAAAAAAATTACTAAACAACAACTGAAAAGAATAAAATATTAATTTTGAAGTTTTTTGTTTTAAAATTGTTCTAAAACAAATTATGCTAGACCAATTAAAGTACTTTGCTCATTAACAGTAAACCAACAGGCGCAGAAGCCTGACTGAACATTTCCTGGACATTACAGAAAACACCTGATTTCAGTGTTTATCCTCCTTGTTATCCTCCTTATTATATACATATGGATATATATATATATATATATATATATATATATATATATATATATATATATATATATATATATATATATATATATATATATATATATATATATATATATTCAAAATTAATGCTTGATTTCCATTTTTTTTAAATAATTTTTATGCATTATTACTTTTGTCATTATAAATTTTACTTGCAGACTATTTTTCTGTCTTTAATGGAAGGGTATGTAAAAGTTCAAGCATAACTGCACGTATTTTATAGCCAGTTGAAAGTTCTTAATGTGCAAAAATGAAAATTTCTAAAACATCAGATTTATTTTATTGCATTATAAAAAATAAAAAAAAACATATCTGTCATGATTAGTTAGGAGGCTTTTGTGAGGACCCAAATGCAGAGGCTGAGAGGCAGGTTTGAGTTCTCTGAAGATTTAATAAACGATCACAGGCAGCAAAAACAGGAATCCAAAAACTCCAACTCAAAAATGTTAATCAAAACAGAAATCCAAAAATCCCACATAAAAATTAAACACAAACCAAGACCAATGGGACATCAGGGGAACACAGTCATGAGGAGTGAGGGTAAGATGAAGTAAAACGAGGAACCAGCACTGAGGGACTGCAAAGGGAGTGTATTTATGGCTGACTGAAAAAAGGCAGGACTAACGATCTGATAGGGAGCAGGTTTGAGTAGAGCGGAGGAAGCCAAGAGAAAAGAAAACACAAGGAGGACAAGCAAAGAAAAACCTAAGAAACATAAATAAATCCAGAACACACCAATAAAGCTAGAAAACAAAGAAAAACCTGGAAAAACTTGAAACTGAAAACTTAAGAGAAAACCAACAGAACCAAGATCGTTACAATATCTACAAATTGGGTTCCAGAGTGGCGCATTGGGTAGCATTAAAGGTTTTGAATGTATTTTTTGGCCTGGGGACTTTCTGCATGTAGTTTTAATCTTCTCCCTGAGCATGCGTGTGGTCTCTCTCTGTACTCCAGCTTCCTCCCACAGTTCCAAAACATGACCGTTAGGTTAATTGGCTTCTCTGAAATTCTCCTTTAGGTGTGTGATTGAATTGTTGTTTGTCCTGTTTGTCTCTGTGTTCCCCTGCTATGGACTGGGCGACCTGTCCAGGGTGTGTACCCTGCCTCTTGCCCGTTGACAGCTAGAGATAGGCAGCACTGGCACCCTTTGGCGACTCCTCGGCTTAGGATAAGCTGCAGATGGAAAATAGATTGATGGATACCTACAGAATTGTATTGTAACTCAGTTGGCCAATCACACACACCAATTCGGGGAAAGTTATAGTTTAACGTTATTTTAGATGTGTAGTGCTTATATTGATCCCATATTTCATCACTGGAGATTAGTTCAATATGCAGTAACTTGGTTTTAAACTTACAGTAGCAGTCATTCAAAATTGCCCTTCCCAATCAAACGCCAGCTGAATGGCAGACAACTTCAAGCCACTGGAGTGACCCCTTCCTTCTCCTGGACGTGCATGTTTTTACTCCAACCTTTCACTGAATTACAGGGTCTGACCAAGAGATGGCGCTTCTCTTTAGATCTTAATGTCCACAAATCATAATGGAAGGAATATTTTAGTTCAAAGATTTATGGTTAAAAATGTATTATGGGGGACCAGCCAAGGACCCATCAAGAAAAGTTGGGATATTTTGAATGGCTACTACTGTAGTTACTTTTTTAAGAAGCATAACCAATTACTTCTTTTGGAGTTGAAGGCACCTACCTGGGGTTTCTGTTTTAATATTAGTGTAAACAGGATCCTCATCTAGCTCATCAGGGCTCCCTGTTAATATGATAAAAAAGATTAACAAAGAAAATAATATTTAAAGGAGAAAAATGTTAAAACATCTTTATCTCATAGCTGCCGATCCTGGTTTTCACAAGCACACAAATGTTGTTATTAGACATTATTTTATTATCCTGGCATTAGCCAGATTGATACCCTGTAGTATTGAAATTGAACTACATTTATAGATGTGGGAAAGCTCCCATAAGAAGTGTTGGCAAAAGGGAGGGACATTCAGTACAATTCTACGAGATGATTGGGTACCTGCCACCCATGTCGAGATTCTTTAGCCAATCATAACAGCAACAGTAGCAGTTTGATTAGTTCCAAAACCAACAGAATAGGGGGTTTTCAGGTGACGTCACGCTCACGTGGCTACTCAGCAGCGTCCGCCATGATGGCGGCAGCCGTAGGCAGTATTGACAGTGAAAAATGGTGAAATCGTGTGTGTAATTGTTGGTTGCACGGCCATTGGAGGTGGAGATCAACGCTACCAGCACTTTCTATCGCATACCAGCCGTGCAACCGTGAATCAATGTGAAAAAACAAAACAGCTATCTGAACAACGCCCGTCACCTATGGCTGACGCGGATATCCAGGTCCGATAGTGGACGGTGTTAAGCTGGAACACGCCAGAGTCTGCAGTGCTCACTTTGTCACAGGTAATTAACTGTCAAGCATTTAAAACATGTAAGAATATATATATATAATAATAAGCTAGGGCTTGAAGTCATGATGTATTTTACTTTCCGTGGCGGCTTAATGTTGACCCGTCTCCGCCCCCGCTACTCAGACTACTGCCTATGACTACAGCGTACTGGACTCCCTCTCTCAGCCGTGTTTAAATTTGATTAATTTCACCTTAACTTGATTTCAACCAGCGGAAAAAGGCTCAAATATGTGAAAAACCCGGAGGGTTTAGGGAGGTTTGGCAGCTAACCTTACTAACCAAACCTTTGAAACACATAGCAGCTAGTTAAAAGTACATTACATGCCTGAGTGTGGTTGTTAGCACTAACGGTTAGCACTGTTTGCTGGCTTTATGAGCTGCAGCTCCTGAACCCATCCATTAAGTAAACTGCACATGAGACTCCAGGACTTGTAGCTTTGGAACTGTTCGCGGCACTTTTACGCCAGAGTCGTTAGCCACCTAGCATAGCGAGCCCTGCGTCCGGATTGTTTGGCATTTTTACCATCTTATTAAAACTCACCCGGCCACGTATGATGGCGATTTCCTTCATGTTACATCACTTCTATTATCTTCGCACTCCAACCAGACGTGTGAAGTGGTTGGCGAGCCTCTAGAACCTTGTACGCCCTCATTTCCTCAAGAGTGTGCAGAGGGTTTTCACTGAAACACTGGGTAATGAACTATGTCACCATGCTCTACATTTGTGGCCAATCATCTGGATTGAGTGCTAAAAAAGGCACCGTGGAGGCGCTACCAGGGGTCCATATGGTCGATCACGGAACATTTCCTCAGATATGTTCCCATGATCTGGTGGCTCTAAGCGTGCTGGCGCGTACTTTATCCATTACAGCGGCATGATACTTATATGATAAACGATAATATGCACACCCAAGATGGCCGGACCAGAAGCTGGCCAGTGACGTCACTGAAAACCCCCTATTAACTGATAAATCAAACTGGATTCAATCCGGTCAAGGGGGAAAAGGGCAACAATCTTCCCATCTACAGATGCAAAAATTGCTTCCTTTGCTTATTTTTCAAAAAAGAAATAGAGGTTATTACAGCTATCAAATTCCTGTTTAGCTAAGAACTTTGAAATTATTGCTGAAATACTTTTTCCTTTTAATTTCACACCATTGAAATCTGTCAGCTGAAATCAGCCAGTTGTTGCATCCCTGACTGCTTCAAGAAATATAGTTTACCTTTGTTTGTGGCTCGTTGGATTGATTCATACTCAGAAGTATCCCCTGCAAAACAATAAAAAAAGGTCAAAGTTAAAGTAAAACCGTTTGATATTCAAACATTTAGATTTCAGAATAATTAAATTCAGGTGTAAACCAGGTTTAACTGTTTTTCCATCGTTCACGGATCAAACTCCAATATGGCTGTTTTTATGAATATTTATTAAATCAAAGATTTTTAGGAAGTAATTCAAAGTCTAAATCATATAAAAAGCTACTAACCGTGCAGCAGAGAGCTGTAAACTTGACTGTCTGTCTGGTTGACTCCATGATTCGTGGTGGGGCTCTGACTGCTGCTTTCTGACCTAAATTATGTTAAAAGTTAAACTTAAATTTATGAATGTTTAAAATCAGAGGAAAGTGAACCATGATGTACTGACCTGATGCTGCAGAAATCTGTGGACAAAAAGTGGGACATTTGTTACATTGTGGTGCAAATCTTTTTATATCTCAGTTTAGTCATAAACAGTAACAAAGATTTAAATTAAAGCATTAAGTCACTACATAGTCCACCACAGTATGAGAAGAAAAAGCCTCTCACCCTTTGACCGTATGCAGCACCACAAAAGCAGAGGCAGGATAATGAGGATAATGACAATGATTCCAGTAATTGGTCCGATGATAATACCGTTATTTCTATCTGTAAAACAGTCAGAATATCAGGTTTTGGTCAGCAATCAGTTTTGACCTTTAGAACAGTCTAATATCTGTCATATTTGGAAAGTAGCTTTTAAATCACTGGAAATTAAACCAAGGTAATGGACAGAGTGCCTTTTACTAACAAAATAAGAATCTCAGATTCTCAGTAATTATTCATTGTTATGAATTTATGCTAATTAAAAAAAATGGTCCCTATAATCAAACATTGCACTAAATCATTTATGATCTTATGATTTGGGATTAATCTCTGGATGTTTCATGTAATGATTTCATATTTGAAGGTAAAATGTTGGTGTTATTTTTCACTTATTTTTCATGTTAAGATTAGAAAGAATTGCTTTATCTTATAAATTGTGATTTCATTTTATTACATTATGCTAGAAAATTATAAGCTTTGTGTGACACCTGGATATAAACCTGTTATCTGATCTATTTCAGTTCCTAACCTGAAACAAAATCACAGCATGTTTCCATTTTATGTTCTCTGCAGAATTATATTAAAGCATAGTTTCTGATCCTGGTCTTCAGTGTTGAAGTCAGTGATCTTTGTTAAAGTTATTCTGCTCTCATTAATGTCATACTACGAAATTACAGTATAAAAGCAATAAAGAAATCTCCACAAAATGTGTCGTATTTAGAGCAACTAATATATACATTTCTATCTGCATTTGGATTCTTAAAAGTTAAAAAGTTAGAAAAATTGTTAGTGCTGAAACCCTCTACGATTAATTGTAATTACTAATTAATTAATTATTGAATTATACATCAGGTAATCAAGAAATCAGTCTGTTTAACATGCCAACTGGTAAAAGAAAAAGTCTGAGCAGGAAATAGGTCAAAACTATACAACATATGTAATAATTTGGATGATTTCAGATGAAAATTCTTCTTTGTCTGTAAATGTTCTCTAACTAGAACTCATCATGTGGCAGTTTTAGCTTCACCTGAATCAGATCCTGAAAACATATTTTATGAAAAAAACTTTTGCTATAAGGTTATCAATCAATAAATCTTAAACGTTTAAAAACTAATTGACAAGCAAAAATAATCATTAGCTGCAGCTCAGTCATTTCTGATGAAAAAAGGAAACATAAAAAAAAATAGAAACTTAAAGGAAACTTCATTCTAGAAAGAGAAGGATTATGAGAGACAATGTTTATTACATTTTCTGTAAATTGTCATCTTGCTCTTTTGAAGAAACAATACTTCTATTTTTCTACTCTCCTCTATTGATCTATTGTAAACCCTGTTTCAGGTTTTCTGTTCTACATGAAGATGATTTATCTGTTATTTTTGCTAAAAACTACCTTGGAGCAAATATTTACTTAAAAACATGAAGCCACATGTTGAAAAAACAGAAAAGTGAAAGAAGGAAGCTGAGCTGAATGATTTTGAAGGAAGAAAATATTTTACCACCTTTTTAATTTACTTCTAAGTTTTCTTGGAGAGCAAATACAACAAATCATTTAACAACTACTATTACTGTTTCTTTTATGTTCACAGTAACTGCAGCTTTACAGTATGTGAAAACACAGGAAAAGTGAAAGGAAATATAATCATAAATCATAACCTACCCTGTACGAAATTGATGTTGACTGCGTTGCTAAAATCTCCTGATCAGACTCACACCAGTACACTCCTGTGAGACCAGTCTGTGTTTGTAGAACATGAGGATCAGTCATTTGTCCCAGTTGGAGCAGTGAATGTCTGATAGTCCAGCTGTTTCTGTAAACCTCCTGGTGATCTCCTCAGTGTTGTTCCCGCACTACGAGAAACAGGTGACAGACTGATGATAAAAAATGTTGAACTTTCTGTCTGGGTCACTGAGGCTTAACTGGATGAGTCTGGAAAAATATAAACATGAAAATAAAACAAAGTTAAATATTATTTGCATTGCATTGCATCTCTTTTCAACAGTTATGTTGAAAATATTATCTAATTTAAATGGATTGTGAAAAGATGTGATTTACTGAAAAACCAAAACATCAAAGGGAGACTATCACCTTCTATAGCAAAGACCTAAACCTCAGATATTTGTGTTAAAACAAAACAGTAGATACCAAGCATTCATCCTTAAGCATGAAGAGATATTTCTTATGCTTAACTGCGATCAGCCAGACATAAACTTTGCTGTGCAGCCTCACCATCAGCTTAACAAACTCACAGCAGCTTCAGCTCTTGCCTCAGTGAAAACCAAAGTTCATATTCTACCAAGCGCTACTCAGCTTTTTTCCCTCTTGGCATCCAAACATTTTTTGTTCTGCTTTTCACACTTGATCTGGACTTTCTCTCTTTTTTTCTTTTCACATCTCTGGTTGCTTTGTTCCATTGCTCTCTGGTTTACTAATTGCACACATTCACAATACTGTACATCTGATAATATGATTTTGTTATAGTAAATATTGAGAAGACTTCATTTCAAAACAGATATTGATAAAAACAAAGAGGAAACGCAGAATTGAAATAAAATAAGCCAACAAGGCACCATAATTTATTCTAAAAGTCTTTGTAAAAACCCAAAGATACTGGCATAGAAATATTTGGGCCATAGTGTTATGTATGTGATAAAATAATATATTATTGAATGGTACTATTTTGTGTTCTATGTGGAAGAACACCGAATATGATATCAGCACATTGATCTCACTGTGTTCTGGGAAATATTTTGAATAAAAACTAAGTCACATTCCACTGAGGTTCTGCTCATTCTATATAGTTAAGTTATGGAAAGAAACATAACACATAGTATGTGACAGCCTCCCTTCAAGCAGAGGTGCTAAAATCTAAGGAATGAGAGACAAAGATAAAAACTAACTACAGTGAATTACAATCTAATTGCATTTTTTAATATTCTCCTTTTTTAAAGTGACAAAAGTCTCACTGTCTCAAAGTTCCAGAGCTCTAATATAATAATAGATAAATGCATACTCTACCCTTTAGTATCAGCAGTAGATTACCACTGGATGACCTTAATGATCTAGCTGGGACCAACCAGGTAGTCACTAAGGTATGGGGACCAAGGCAATGAAGACCTAATAACCACTAAAATCTTCAGATAATTGTAGAGAATGCCATTGGATTGATTTGAGAACCAGAGTAACATGGCCGCCTTTCTGTGTGTTAAAATGAAGCTTAAAGTAATCAGAACTGGTTCACAAGTATGAAGCTAAAGCACTGACATTGACTCTAAAAAGAGATTTGGCAATATGAAGTTTAACATATGAAAATTAAACAATGTCTCTAAACATTAACTATGAAAAGAAAATATGAAGCAAATAATCTAATGATGTTTCTCTCTCTTTAAGTTGAAATTTTTTTAATAACAAGAGCTTTTAGAGTTCTTGCAGATCTCTATGGCCCCTTATAAGTTACCATGGCAATGGTTGGCACTGTTTTGGCATCAGAGGTGGGGGTAAACTGAAGGCTCCTTCAGGGCCTACAGGTTTTATAGGTTTCCTCTCAATCCACCTGCAGCAAAGATTTTTGCTTCAAACTCCAAGAGAAACACAACCATGGAGCCATATATCGGTATTGTAAATACCAATATATTTAGCTACAAAGAAAATACAAATATATTAAATAATAGAAATCTAAAGACCCTTATACACCCACAACATTACTCAATAATTTACTGCTAATTTTCAGAAAATGTTCTAGTTCTGATTTTAGGTTTGTGGTCTCATTAAATTACTGGGATTAATGTGTGGGTGTTTTGACTCCTATCTTTGACAATTCTGTTGGCCTCAATCGTTTTAGGGCAAGCTGACAGAAATGACAAAGACTGCTGGATGTCTAAACATTTTCATATAAACTGAGCAAAAGTTGCCTCTGATTTAAGCTGGTTGTGTGGTTGTCATGACCCAGATGATTGAGAATTTGCACAGGCACTTCTCAGTTAAGATTTTAGAGTTTGCTGCCCTCACAGCTAGTTTGACTAGGGTATGATAATAAAATGTAAGATATATGAGATTTACAAAGCTACATTCCCACTTTAAAAAAAATCTGAAATGTCATATAGTTACACAAAAAGCATTTTTTACATTTAATTCACAATTAAATGTCTGCTATTGCTGCCCCCGGCTGACTAATCCACTTTAATTAGCAAGGAATCATGGGATAAGTTATGACTCAAAGGAATCTTTGGTAAAAATAACAGAATCAGCCTAGAATGGCTGCCTTCAAACAATGCAGCCCCTGAATATAGACATACACTTAGACTTAAACTGATGGACTGCAGGTAGATGAGAGAAAGCCAGTAAAACCTTCAGAAAAACCTTCAGATAAACTCTGCCAAACCTGAATTGATTGTAAATGGAATGGGCAGCATTATAGGTGAAATGCAAATTGTTGAAAAATAATCAACATTTAAGACAAAAGGGTCCTTGAATGAACAGAGATAAACTGACCTGCAGACCAGACAAACTTTGCTTCACTGTATTCAGTGTAAAACACTGGTTCTCCTCTTCCTGCTCTGCACACATATCCTGCTGTGTGATTCTGTCCATTAATGAGGTAGGAGTTCTGTTCAGTCCAGTTGGTTCTGCCAGTCAGCAGCTCTAAGCTGTAGGAGCTGCTGGATTTTGTTGGAACCACTTTATACCAGAAGAACCTCCATCCTGCAGATGGATGCTCCAACCCCCCACAGCTCAGAGTCACTGAGGCTCCAGGACTCAGCCATGATGGAGACACAGAGAGGACAGGCGGAGGTTTATCTGATGGAGACACAGATGGTCAGAGACAGTCATGATCTATCATGGTTTTTTATATTTTATTCTTATCCTTCATTTGACTAGAGCAAAGTTCATTACCTTTGTGTTTAGAGGGAGACATATTGGCTGAATGACTCAAAATTTTAGACTTTGATTTTCTTTACTGATAATTTTATAGGGGTGTTTTTTCATACACATTAAAACCAATTAACCACAGAAAGCCACTAAAGTTGTATTCTTTTTTTTATCTCAGTGTTTTTTCTAAACACAACTTTTAGAGTCTTCACAATATATACAGTAAACACATGACAACAAACAACCAGGATGAATAAATACCAAAATGATTTAATATTTTAAATCTGCTTTTGGTTCCAATTGAGCAGTAGTATCAGGTGAGTTTTAATAAAAGTTTAATGTAGTAATATGTTTTTTTTGTTTGTTTTTTTTGCTGCTTTTATACTACCCTTTTATTGTAGATGTATTTTATTGCCTACTTATGTTTTTTATTTATTTTATTGTAACAAGCTTTTTGAATTGTTTCACATGATGTTGATTCACTAAATAAACCTAAATTCCAAAATAGCTTCTAATCTCCTGCAGATAAAATGCTATCAAAGTCCTGATCATTTCGTTTATAAAAACTTTTAAAATTTGACTGCTTAAGTTAAATTATATTGCAATGATTCAATATCCAGAATATCTTAACGAAACAATCTAGAAATGTTTTTTTTTTATCAAAACTTTGTCATGGTATATTTTATGAGTGATTTTTTTTTAATCTTTTAATACTTTATTCTTTTTAGTGACAAATTCCACATTTTCTGTGTTTTGTCTCTAATAGCATTAATTATATAAATCTTAATATTTCAAAGTCATCTGAAAATAGAATCTGAGGAGAATAACAGATTTGTGATATCAGAGCCGCATCAATGATTACAGCTCTAACTGCTGCCTTTAACACTGTTGACCTCAATATCTGAATCCATCCATCCATCCATCCATCCATCCATCCATCCATCCATCCATCCATCCATCCATCCATCCATCCATCTTCTCCCTCTTCCTCCATCAGGGTTACGGTGGAACAACGGATGAAAGGCAGGGTAAACCCTGGACAGGTCACCAGTCCATCGCAGTGCAACACAGAGATACACACTCATGCCTAAGGACAATTTAGAGATGCCAGTTAACCTAACAGTCATGTTGTTGGACTGTGGGAGGAAGCTGGAGTACCCAAAGAGAATCCACAAAATCACAGGGAGAACAAGCAAACATGCAGAAAGACCCTAGCCCAGGAATTGAACCCAGGACCTTCTTCCTTCCAAGGGCGCCACCAGGGCGTGGGCACGGCCACCCTGGGCTATGCCCTGGCCCCCCACTGGCCAGTGTTAATTGTAGTAGCATCAGTTTAGTCTTTCAACCCATTATGCACCCAGCCAAGCAGCCGCTCTTCCTGTCCTTCTCGCATCCCGTAGTCCTCAAATGAGCTACCAGTACAGATGGCGCTTTAGATACAGATCAGGTACTCACATCGATCTTGTGCGCTCGGAGAACTATGGCTCAGCCCATGCCCACTTTAACAGTGAGAAAGTGTATAAAACTAACAGTACGTAAATAAGTCAAATAATGTGTTTGTGAAAGAAAAGGGGGATATGTGAACTGTAACATTATACTGTTAAAGCAGCTTTTAGTGTGTTTTTGACAATTATGTAGCTAACTGGATGAGCTGGTGGTTGTTTATGGCTTATGAAGAAAGTCCACAGACATCTGTTCTTTTTTTAAGAAGAATTACAGCAGAAGCAGAGAAAGAGATGACAGGGGAGAAACAGATAACCAGTGAGGAGGAGCAGGAGGAGGAGAAGGAGGAGTAGAAGAGAGAGGAGGAGGAGGAGCAGGAGGATGAGGAGAAGAGAGAGGAGGAGAAGGAG
>JAGKQL010000028.1:2460987-2481246 GCA_018398635.1 Cyprinodon brontotheroides
CCATCCATCCATCCATCCATCCATCCATCCATCCATCCATCCATCCATCCATCCATCCATCGATCTATAACAGCCCAAAAAACATTGGTAGGATTTTCAGAATTAGACATCCCCAGTTAATAATTTCATCATAGACTCACCAGATCTGAACGCCCTGTTAAAAAAATTCACACCCATGAGTAGGGGTAATGCAGCCTGGCGATATTTACACCACATCAGAGACCGTTCCCTCCACGTTAAGCAGAGGGGAATGCTATCTGATGGGATTTATAGGCCGCAAATATACAGGGTTTACTTAGCCTTAATCATACATCATTACTATCAAAAATATGAAGGATTTTATCCAAAATAGACAATTCTAAGTCACTTTTCATTGGGAAATGGAACACTGATTTATTAGTTACGCTCAATCAAAATGTATGGTCTAAAATCTGACACAGAACCTTTGGCATGACCTTTGGCATGACTAGAAATCCTGATTTACAACTAATTCAATACAAAGCCCACCGTAGAGTACAGTATAGACTTAGACTTAGACAGATTTATTTTATCCTTACACGATTGTATACAAAAAGAAATTTTGATAAAAAAAACAGCTCTAGACAGTTTCATTTTCTAAAGTGCAGCCTTGAAAAACAATAAATACATATGACTGTATATTTACAGTTCTAACATACATTTTTTTTTTATAAAATAACAAATTTTACACGACATTCAGCTGTCTAATGGCAGTGGGGAATAAACTGTTATGGAATCTGCTGGACCTGCAACCTTCCAAATAAGTTGTTCAGTTCATTTAGGAAGTCAGTATTTGCTGCATCTACCGGCGGAAGGGTGTATTGTAGTCTGTGATCATCCAAATGCCTTTCCACATCCTCCTTGTGTTGCTGTCCTCGTGGAAAAGATCCTGGATTTTCTGGTTGTGGTTGTGCTTCGATGATTTGATGGCACGTTTTAAGTTGGAACGCGCTGTTCTCAGTGCCTCCTTATCACCAGACTTGAAAGCTGAGTACCGTGCTTTTAGTGATTTCTGAATCTCTCCATTCATCCAGGGTGGTTGGTTGGCCCGGTTGGTGAAGTTTTTTTTTTTTTTATGCTGTCGTCCTCAATGCATTTCTTGATGTAGGCTGACACAGTCATGGCATACTCATCAATATTTAATAAGTTGTCATGTGTTGCTGCAGCCTTGAAGATGTTCCAGTCAGAGCATTCAAAAGTCCTGGAATGTTTCCATGGCGCCTTCAGACCACACTCTGACCTCTTTAACTGTCCGTTTAGCCCTGATCAGCTGGAGCTTATATGCAGGGATAAGCATGACCGAAAGATGATCTGATGACCCAAGGTGGAGGCAGGGGGCTGCCCTGAATACATCTTTGATGTTAGAGTAAACCAGGTCTAAAATGCGTGCACCCCGAGTTGCAAGTCCACATGTTGGTAAAAATGAGGGTGAACAGTCTTCAAGTTTGCCTGGTTAAAATCCCCAGCAATGATGAAAACACCCTCTGTGTGCAGATTGGAGCTCAGAGATAGCCTGGTATAGAGTCTTCATGGCCTTTTTTGTACTAGCACTGGGGGGCACGTAAACAGCAGTAATACTAACCACACTGAACTCCCTGAGCAGATAGAACGGTCTGCAATTAACAGTCAGAAACTCGATGTCTGGAGAGCAGATGCTGATCTATCATTTTTACAGCAGCTGTATTTGATGTAAACACAGAGCCCACCACCCCAAGTCTTACCGCTTAGTTCTTTGTTCCTATCGGGACAGTATAGCGTTGGCCCCTCCAGGTTAAAATAATTTTCTAGTTTTGCTGGATGCAGCCATGACTCTGTAAGATGATGGTGCAGCAGTTACATATCTCCTTCTTTGATGAGAGTTCCGGTCGAAGATTATCCATTTTGTTTTCCAGCAGACGTTGGAGAGCATGATTGATGAAAGCGGAGGCCTGTGAAGATTTCTCTTTAACTTTGCAGTTAGCCCACCTCTGCAGCCTCGCTTTCTCCTTCTCACACGTTTCTTCCTTCGGCAGTTACGCTACACTGTTGTGTTGTAGAGATCCATCCGTAGCACTCTGTAGCTTTTTAAATGGTCAAAATGTGAGTATTTAAAACATTTTGTGACCGTAGCTCCAGCAGGCGTTGGCGATGATAAATGAGGGTTTTAAGGGTTTGTGTCGTTTTAAGCGGCATATTCTGTAAATTGTCAAGAGGAGCTGTTCTTGGCTGCTGCCCTGGAACACCGCCACGGTAACCAAAATAAGTATATACTAGCCAATGGATGTTTAGGATGGGTTTTGCACAGCTGATATCTCCTTGCAATGCTCAAGTAATGCACCAGAGGATTATATACACACACTATCATTATGCAGTCCTGTACAGAAATTCTGATGTTTAGTATGTGAGGATCTGTTCCAGTGTCTGAGATGTAATATTTCACTGTCTCCTTCAGTCTGTTTACTTGGTAAACTAGATGATGTCAGCTTAGACAGTGATTCCATCTATGTCATCTTCACTGCGTTATGTAAAGAAATCATCTTCATGAATATGAAAAAATGAAAACGTTCTAAATATTAATCAGTACAGAGACATTCTGTTAGTTTATATCAAACTAGAGAAAATATCAGTATGCTAGAGGAGTCTCACCGAAGGCTCGAATAATATGGCACTGATGACTGGTCTGAAGGCTGGTTAAATAGAGGCTGAAGCAGGAGTATCAGATGAGCAGTAATGAGCACTGGGTGGAGATAAGCAGGTTAATAGCAATGAGTATCAGACCAGACAGCAGCGCCTAGATCATGACAATCTGACCGAATGTTCTGAAAACGGCATCATATTGTCAGTATTACAGTATTTAGTAGATCGCAAGTGTTGCAAGCATAAGCCTGGCCACAGTCTGTACACTTCTGCTTCTTTGTCTTTGGCTGCAAACAACAGATGATTAGCACCCACTGCTGTATGTATGCATGTGTCCTAAGACAATTTAAAATTTCATTATCATACTTTGAGAAGCCATTGTTGTTAAACTAGGGTGACCATATTTTCATTTTGGAAAACCAGGACACCATTTGGGGGGGGAAGTCTCTGCTCCCATGCATAGAGATGTCTGTGGCATGCACTCCCTTAACGTAGGCCTAAGTAATCCTACAATCAGTGTTGCAGGGGAGAAGTTTTCTTCTACTTGAACTAGTTCAAAGTTCAGTTCACACATTTTAAAATGAAATAGTTCAGTTCATAATTCAAAATTTTGAACTAAGTTCACAGTTCCAAAAAAATGAACTAGTTCATAGTTCTTTTTTTTTTCATATATTGCTCAATTACACCATAGCCTACTGTAGAAGTAGAAACACAGACAGCAATTATTTTATCAGTTGTAACACTGAAACTGCGCGTCAGAATTTCATCTTCATATCCAGTTTTGAATCCTTATCCAACCAGGGTTTAGATTAAAGTTACTGAGGGGACAGATTTCCCATTGTTGTTGCTTTAATGCTTTGTTGCCGTCCATTCACTTCACACTAGTAGCAGCTGCTGCAGCTTTCAATTCCCTACAGTATATATTTCCCTCAAAACATCATAAAAACAAAAGCGTTTTTGAATGGTCTTTTTTATGAGGAATTATTAAAAGAAAAATAGGAAAGTAGTCTTTAAGGTGCAAATGTTTTTTTTTTATTTTAATAATTTTTTCCATTTGAAATTCCATTTCAATACATACTAAAAAGGAATACTGGAATCCTGGAAAATTATACCAGGCAGGTTTAACAAAACAAGTTACATGGATAATAGTAAAACCCTCAAGAACAGGGGTCTTCTATGTTTTCCAGACCAAGGACCCCCAAACTGATGGCGAGATGGAGCGGGGACCCCCTAACTATATATATTGTATGAAATTGTGTCCTAATAGTCACTCTATTACAGGTGGAGTAATGTAAAAGGGAAATTAACTTCTCCCTGGAATTATTATTACAGTTTTTCTGATTCTGATTCCTGGCTGATGGAACAGGTGTTGTGAAGGAATGAAAACGATGCCCAGCTTGAAAGGAAATACGCGGTATGTAAGCGCAACGTGAGCATTGGATGCATCAAAAAGACATCTTCTATACTCCATTTCTATCTGTTTACTACAGTGTGTTGATTTCATGTTAATGAGTATTTAAAGACATTTCAATTAGTGGGGGAAAAAATTGCAGGGGGAATATATAAAAATATCAACACTAACCATGCAGACCCTCATGCAGTACCTCCGTAGACCCCCTAGGGAATTCGCGGATCCCTGTTGAAGACCTCCGCCAAGAAGATTTTTACTAACACAAACTGTGGGACCGTACAGGCTGAGGTAGGAATTTAAGGTTACTGAAGTGCGGATTTTTTACTGAAAGCGGGCGGGCAAACTTGTTGCCATCATCCTCACCCACCACCTGGTCATAAACCTGATTTTAAGTGATCATACTGCGCCGTTTTATAAGCCTCAACGGCTTCTCCATGCGTGTTGCCGTGCAGCTTCAACTTTGCATTTTGTTTTGATAACGCATGCGGCTGTAGGCTACGACACTGGTAGCTGGTGCTGCCAGATTGGGTGTTTTTCCTCGCTACATATTAAGGCCTGTTTACGGTGTGATTTAGCCGGGGTTTCGCCTTGAGGGCTCTATAGAAATCTGGCAACCTATTGAACGTGAGTTGAACTGAGAGAGCGAGCCGTTCACAGACACCAGAATGAACGAAGTTCACAATAACGTTCATCATCAGGCAGTAATGCAGAATGCTCATCTCACGTTCGCCCATGCATATGAACGATGTCTGTGAACATGCACTCACTTAACGCGTTCTCAGGCACTACGTAATGCCTACAATAACATTATATTTACAGTTGATTTATTAAAAATGCTTTTCAGTAAAAGTCAACAGCAATAACTCCAATAACAAATAATTTTATTCAAAATGTATTTATTAAAAATGCTTAACAATTCCTGTAATGAATAAATAGCACAATGAAAGAAATAATGTCTCATCATCGGGATTTGCTCCGTGATCAGAGGAAATGTTACTTGGCCCCGAACAGTGGTGAAAATTGGAAGTTCAGTTTAATATAATACAACTCTGTGAATAGTTCCGTCTGAAATGAATGAAAATAGTTGTTTTAATGGTTATAGAGTCAGATATGTGGCAGTAATGTTTGGTCTATCTAAAGGTTTTAATCTGTTACTGTGTAAATGGGTTTGAGTTGTAATTTAAGGACAGATTCTAATATATCTGCAGAGTGGGGACTATAAATCTGATGAGGAGTTTAATTTTTTTATTGCTGTTTTGCACAATATGCTTAACTAAGTATTTTTTGTTGTTGAATATTAGAGATTTTGCAGATATATTTTGTACATACATTGTTTAGATTTACTTATATATTTCTAACCCTTTTATGGAATAGAAAATCCCTTTATTTTCCACAATGGGCAAATTTACAGCAGCAGAAAAATATTAAAAATTGTCACACAAATGTGGACCTTAGGAAAATGTATAAGAATAACATAATAGGGAAGAGTTAAAATATAAAAAATACAAATCTGTAAAGTGTTTTAACAATATAAAACTGGAGAATAAATAACCAATATGCAGCTATGGACATTTTTACAGTGATGGATATTTGAAAATAGCAGCAACATCAGAGATGTGCAGAATGACAGCAGCAGTTTATTTAAATGACTAAGGTTTGTATCATTACATTTGATTTTATTTGTTCCTGCTCCCGGTGGTTGGAACCTTTATTCCACTCTGGATTCTTGTGAGTGTAGTCTTTGTTCACTTTAACTTTTTAAAAAATAAATAAATAAACAAACAGTTTTGAAAACCTTGGTATTCATTCTTTTCCTGCTTTGTGTGTCAACTTTCACGGTTGCTAAGCAACAGAGCATACAGAGGTAAAACCCGCCGCAGGGTGGACCTGTTCGAATTTACAGCCAAAACTCTTCCAGCCTCCTTATTTTCAAGGACTTCGAAGGATCCAGTCTAGGTAGACAGCGTTCTTGGAGGATGCAGCCCAGGATTTTGAACAGAGCCTCTGATTGAGAACAGGGCTGCCCGCACTGACGCGTCTCAGGGATTACGTCACACGCAGCGTCGAAAAAAATCAGGATATTTCCTCACTTTCTAAAAAAAATCCGGGACGCTCGAGACAGGACGTGAAATACGGATATGTCCCGGGAAATACGGACGTTTGGTCACCCTATGTTAAACAGCACACAGCCACTTCATTTAATCAAGTGTCAATTTTAAGTAGGCCTATGTGAAGTGGACAAAAGAAAAAGTACATTAAAAAGTATTTTCTTTCCCTTTGGGATAGATAAAGTATTTTTTAATTTCAATTTTACCTAAATATGTAATATATCAAATCAAGTGCCTGTTCTACTGGCATACCACTTCTGTGTGGTGACATTTTGCCTTTATTTTCAGAGTATTCACATCTGTTTATCTATAACGTCTAACAACTTAATTTATGAATCAAAACCAAGTCACATAAAGTTATAAGCAAAACCAACAGAGCACTTACTGTCTGATCCCTTGAATTATATGATACAACTAAAGAAGCACTAAAAGAAATGAGATTTATCAGTTTAACCAAAAAACACAAAGCTGCCACAGACAGACATATTTGTCTACTCTATGTGATAGGCGTTATGTGTTAAGAAAGAATTACAACCCTAATATCTGAGGATGTTGAACTTCCGTCTTAGCCTGGAAAAAAGTTACTTTATGAGATCATGCCTTTGTATAACAAAAAAAAAAACATATAAGGCACCAAACTTTAATAAAAAGCTTTATCATTTTGAACTTTTCTATCATTTTTAAGCGCCTTATGAGCTCCTGAGCATCTGGAGCACAGGACGAGCTGAACTTTTGCTGCTAGATGCACCACATCAACTAATAAGAGAAGATGATATGGGAGCTGGCAGGGAGACAGACACAGTGCTGCTGATGCAGAGCGCTATGATCACTCCCCTAAGGCAGTTTATTAATGCCTAAATTAACATAAGATGTTGGAACCTGCCAGCAAAATATGTTTGCTTTTATTATTCTGGTTCCTGCAGTTTGGATTACATACATGAAAAACATCTTCCATCCGCCGCTGTAATAGTAGTGGAAATTCCCTCAAGAGCCAATAGGGCCAGAGGCTGCTGTTTAAGGGGATTTCAAGTAAGAGAGCACCGCCGGTGTGCGGGGATCTGAGCTGCTCCAACAGGGAAATTATATTTAGATGAGATTAGATTAGATGAGCTTTATTGATCTCACAGCGGAGAAAATCACTCGTCACATATTGGCATGGTAATAAAAAGAACAACAAATTAATAAGGAAAAAGGTGCATGAAGAATAAACAATATATATATATATATATATAGTATATATATATATATATATATATATATATATATATATATATATATATATTATACAGTATGTACAGTATATACAGTATATCAAGATAACAAGGGTTAAGGTGCGCATGTATTGCACACAATGAAAAACAAAATAAAAATAAGAAATAAAAAGATACAAGGTAGTAGCACAGAGGTTTTAGGTGACATATGTACAATCTGGATGGCATATATACAGGTGGATTTACTTTTACGTTAAAGTGTAGTAGGAACAACGGTGAGGTAGTGTGTTGGGTTCAAATATTGTGAGTTCATATTTTATATAGGACAAAAATGAATCTGACACACAAAGGGATTTTCATTCAGAGCTTCCTGCAGCATGAGAAAGGCTGCCTGCTGACATTCCAGCACCTTTCTGCCCCCCAACAGAACAGCAGAGTCTTTTATTAACAGAACATGAGCAAAATGGGTGGGTCTTAGGATAGAAGACCCTGTAATGATTATCTGGCAGGATGCAGGTCATAAAACAGAGTGACCCTGTTTTATGGCCAACTGGCCGGAGGCAGGTCATAAAGTGAAAAGACCCTGTAAATTCCTTCTGGCTGAAGGCAAGTCTAGAATGACCCTCCTGATTGAATGGCAGAACAGAATGTAGCATCTTATTTCTTCAATGTTTCATATGCACACATATTAACTTTATAATCATCATTGAATAAACCTAACATAATGGTATGACTATTCTATTCACATATATTGCACATTCAGCATATTGCACAGAATATTGCACAGTCAATAAATAAAAAACTATAATATAGCTGCACAGTGGTTTTTACAGGAGTTATTGTAGTTATTGTGCATTATTAATTATAGAGTCTAGTGGCAGCAGGGAATGAATGATCTGGCGGCATCGCTCATTCTTACAGACAGGGGTGTCCAAGTCTCTGACTAAAGGAGCTGCTTTGCCCCTCTACAGTCTGGTGCAGGGGTGAGAGGTGTTGTCCATGATGGATGTGAGTTTGGACAGCATCCTCCTCTCAGCCACTTCCTTCACAGAGTCCAGAGAGCAGCCTAGGAACAGAAGTGGCCTTCCTCACCAGCTTATTCAGTCTCTTTCTGTCCCGGGCTCCGAGCTGCGAGGTCTGGCCCAGCACAGACGACAGCGTAAGAAGAGGAGGGCTGAGGCCACTCACAGGAGTCATAAAAAGATACTTAAGGGAGGGAGCCTGCACTGACTCCCACTGGCCTCGCTCTGCCTCCTCCAGGAGGGGTGGGGGGGCAGCTCTGGCCCTTTACACATACAGAGCGTCAGTGTTATCAGTCCAGTCCAGTTTATTATTGACGTGAACACCCAGGTATTTGAAACTCTCCCACAGTTTCTATGTCCTGTCCCTGGATGTTCACGGGGGGGTGGGGTGGTGGTCTTCTCCTGAAGTCAATCACCATCTCCTTGGTCTTACTGGTGTTCAGAGACAGATGGTTTCTCTCACACTAGTCCACAAAGTCCATGATGACCGACCGGTATTCCAGCTCATGGCCGAGTCATCAGAGAACTTCTGGAGGTGGCAGCTGTCCGTGTTGTAGGTGAAGTTCGAGGTGTAGAGGGTGAAAAGAAAAGGAGACAGGACGGTGGGTCCTGAGAGACCCAGTGCTGCAGAGTGCCACCTCTGACTGGCAGCCGCACGTACTGAGGACGGTCGGTGAGGTATTTGATGGTCCAGTCAGCTAGATGCTTGTCAACCCCAGCGTCCTCCAGCTTCCCCCTCAACAGAACCGGTCTGATGGTGTTGAAAGCTAAGAAGTCAAAGAACATGACTCTCACAGCGCTCCCAGTGGTCTCCAGGTGGGTGAGCGCCCACTGCAGCAGGTAGATGATGGCGTCATCTACTCCGATGTTGGGCAGCGGGTCCAGGGGGAGGCTCATCACGGTGCGGAGGTGGGCGAGGACGAGGCACTCCATGGTCTTCATCAGGTGAGAGTGTCAGGGTGACTGGCCTGGAAGTGGGCCGTGATCCCTGGCGCAGGGCGCGCTTGGGAACGCAGGAACCACACAGGGGGTCTTCCACGGGTGGGGACCTCCACCCCAGGCTGAGGCTCAGGTTGTACATGCAGCATGAGGACCTGACAGAGCTTCTCATCTGCACAGCAGGTCCTCAGCAGTACCTGGGGTGGAGAGCCATCTTTTCGGTCCTTGAAACTTTCTCTGTTTCAGCACTCATCAACTGCCCTCTCACCTGCATTGGTGTTACTTTTTGTGAGGGGAGGAAAGGCATGACTGAAAGGTGTGGATGAATTAGGGGTTGGTGGGAGTGGCGGGTGGTGGGGGAGGGAAGGTCTCTGGGGGGCTGGTGGTTGGAGGTGTGTGGAGAGTTGAGGGGCGGGGAGGGGACCAGTGTGAGGGGAGTCAAACCATGTGAAGAAGCTGTTTAACTCATCTGCAAACTTGGTGTTACCATCTGCAGCCCTGCTGGTCCTCTGCTCAAAGCTGGAGATGTTGTCCAGAGCTCTCCACACATCTCTGGCATTGTTCTGCGCCAGCTGCTCCTCCATCTTCTTCCCATAGTCCTTCTTTGCTGTCGCCCTGATCCTCCACTGGAGCTTTCCCGCTGAGCTCTACGCTGCTCCTCTCTATCCCCTGAGTAGAAAGCCTTTTTTTCCGATTCAGAAGGACTTTTCAGCTCAGGGGTGAGCCTTCAGGGGAGGGTTGTTCGGGGAAAACATTGTTGCCGTCGTGTAGGCACAATGCTCTGCACAGAAGGTCATGTAGTCAGTGATGCATTCAGTCAGGCTGTTGATGTCCTCACCATGAGAGAGAGCTTTGGAACATGCTCCAGTCTGTGGTTCTGAAACAATCCCTTCAGATCCTCAAACTTTCACTGAGTGCTTCTGTGCTATTGTCCCTCTCACCAGTGGAATGTAAATGGAGGGGCAGGTAGACAATGTTGTGATCTTGCAACGACCCAGTGGGGGGAGGGGGACAGACATGTATGCATCCTTCACGTTTGCATAAAAAAGGACCAGCGTTTTATTGTTCCTGGTTGCGCATGTAACATATTGTGTGAGTGTGGGGAGAGTGGAGCGGGTGGAGCGGGGGGGCATGGTTGAAATCTCCTGTGATGAGCAGAAGAGCGCAGGGGGGTTCGGTCTGAAGTTTGTTTACAACGCTGTGGATCCGCTCTCAAGCAGCACCGGCAGCAAGGGAGGGAGCAATGTAAACGCACAGCACAATCACATGACCAAACTCCCGCGGCAGATAATAAGGTCTTAAACTCACTGCGAGTAATTCCACATCTGAGCTGCATATCTGCTGCTTCACGTGAACATGAGCCGAGCTGCACCATCTCTCATTCATAAACACCGCCAGACCCCCTCCTCTCTTTTTTCCGCTCTCCGCCAAAGTTCTGTCCACGCGGATGCATTTCAAGCCGTCCAGGGAAACCACTGAGGGCCCCACCTTCTGACGATGTCCCATCCACCCCAATTTAATTTTGCATTTGAAGCACATTAATCTAGCATCATTTTTACAACACACATCTATGTAGTACGCGCTGGGGGTGCGGGGTCCAAGGCGCCACCTGGGGAAGAAACATCTTATAAGACGCCACTGACGATTCGGCCTCCTCCATCCCTGGCTTCCTGAGCTCTTCGGGGTTCCGGGGTTGTCGGCGGGGATGTGCGCTTTGGCACCGCTTTTCTATCTCCCGGAGTGGTGGACTGTGCCTTTATTACCCCTACTTGGTACCTCCGAAGTTTTAATTACATCTGAGAGCAACAAGCAACAACACCACATTCTGGTGGGCACAGGAGGATGGGGTAGCTTCTCACACCCCTGTTCTCCTGCTGCCTCACGGAGTCTGGGGCCAGAAGGAAGCAGTGAGTAAACGGTCCGTGGTTTTGGCTGGGGCTGGCCTGGGGCCTCAGGGTACTGCGATTGTGGCGGGGCTGTCGCCGTCTGCTCTCCCAAAAGAGGGGTTGGAAGGAGGGCATGAAGTGCCTGGTTGAAGAAGTGTTTTTTTGGGTGAAGTCTATGGTGGTTCTGGTTGGGTGGGATGGGATTTTGCCCCGGTAATGACTCTCGCTTTTGGGGTGGTCCAGGTCCTGTGTGTGGGGTGGTGGGTGGCCGGGGCGGGGGAGCAGGAATGAGATGGGTTGGTGTGGCGGTGTCGCCGCTCCCCTCTCCCCCGGATTTTAGGTTCACTTATTGGGTCATCCGATAGTCCCAGGACCAACCACCAGTGCCACCCGGTCTTTAGTCCTGGTATTATTGGATGTGAGTGTTATGTGTGTCTGAGTTTTTTAGTTTATTTTATTTATTTTTTTGTTGGTTTATTTGCTTCTTTAGCTGTGAGTGTGGTGGGGGCACTAGGGAGGGAAGGCATAAGTGAGATTGTGAGAGTGAGTTTTTTTTTTTTCTCTCCCAGGTTGGGGTCTCAACTGCAACCTCTCCCAAATACATCTCAAGTCTCCGCTAAGTGCGGAGCCCATTCCCCCTCCCGATCCTGCTCTCTCCCTCTGCTGGCTGGCATCGGGGCTCGCTGGTGCACTGGTGGAGATCTGGGGTCTGGGGGTGGATGCCCGTGGTGGCTGCGGGCTCATTCCTGGCCGACCTCTCCACTGCCCCGGCCGGCCGGGGCCTTGCTGGGGCTCCTGTCTGGGGGTTGGGCGTCCCTGGGGCCTCGGATCCCTGGGGCCCGGGACTGGATTCACTTGTGGGGTGGGGCTGGGTGTTGTTCTGGGATTTTGGGTGCTGGTGCCGGTGCCAGTGCCTTCGCTTGATGCCGGTTCATGGGCGGTGCTTTTTCCGATGCCGGTCATGTGAGTACTGGTTCAGGGGGGAGGAGAGCTGCACAGCATGGTGAGGTGCAGGTCTTGGGTTTTGTTTTGAGGCTCTGGTTTTTCCGCTTGCATTTCTCCTCTTTCTTAGGAGAATTTTTATTTTTATTTTTTTATTTATATATACATATGTATATATATATGTATGTACTTTCTATATATATAAAAACAGTTTTCTCACCCCTAGTGGGGGTGGTATGTGTCATCCTCAAGCTCGGGTCCTCTACCAGAGGCCTGGGAGCTTTTGAGTGGTTCTGCATACTATGTTAATGTTCCTAGGACTGCAGCTCTTCTGGACAGAGACCTCTGATGTATTTTACATGAATTTATTTTAGCCACTCTCCCGGTTTGGGGGTCACAGCCCCAGTGCTCAATCACGGACGTAGCTGTGTTTCTCTGGCTTCTTCTGGTGGGGAGCTTTGGCGTGATTCTGTACGTTCTCTGCCCCACGCTGCCCTTGGAGTGGGCTGCTAGGGGGCAGGTGGTTGTGCCGCGACTACGGTCTGCTCTTCTGGCGCTTCGGCGAGGAAGCCGGCTGGCTTTTCTGCTCTTGGGTCCGTTCTCTTGCGCGGTGTGTTGTGTTGCGTGCTGTTGCCGTCTTGTCTTGGTAGGGGTGGGGCCGCGCTTTGGCCTGGGGAGCGTTTTGGGGGTTCCGTGGCGCTCGCGGCATGATTCGCGGCTTGATTCGGCGTGAGGCGCCCGGCTGTGTGGCGCAGCGCCGCCTGTGTGTGTTTCGAGGGTGGTGCGGTCGGCGTTGGGTGTTGCGACTGTCGCCGGAGGCTTGGTGCCGGGGGGTGCGGACGTGTTTCGGCGGCAACTTTGTGGGGCGCGGGGCGTTTCGGTCGGTGCCGTGGGGGCCGAGTGTTTCTTTGCCCGCCCCTACTACTTCAGGGTGGCCGGCTGCCGGGCGAGGCCCGCGGAGCTCACCTCATGGCTCCAGCAGCCCGGCATGGCGGGCTGGGGGAGGCGGTAAGAGCTGGGCTCTCCTCTCCCCTTGGTGTGGGGTCCAATTTCCAGGGCTGGCCTCCTTGGGTGCCTTCGCTCTTGGGGTCCCTTTGGGCTGTCTGGGGCTTTGGGTCTCCTGGCCTGGACTCAGTGTACTGGGGGTGTGGCTCTCCAGCTCTCCACAACCACCTATTGAGCATTTTTTCCTATGGATAAACTTTACATGTACAAGTGCACCCCCTCACAAACAATTACAGGTGCTTTGGCTGCAGGTACTCAGAGATTCAGCTTCCCTACAGAAAGCCCACATCCGTATCTTCCCAGGTAACACAGAGTACATGTCGTCACTTAATAATATTACTTTAGCGATAGTTTCAAGGTGTTGGATTGCGTTGTATGTCTCGTACTCATGTCTTTCGTTGTGCTGTTCTTTTTATCTCGTTACAGGGTGATGTAGCAGACTGAAAATGTTTTGTCATTGTCTCCTTTCTCTTCTTTCTTTCATCTTTTCTCTTTTTTTTCCTTTTCTTTTCTCATCTGTTTTTCTGCCCTTATTTACATTACAGTGTCCATATAAACTTTAAAAACTTCGTGTACCCAGCAATATACATAAAAGCAATTTATTATTCATGAAAACAAGTGGAGCTTTTCATATGGCAATTTCGCCATACCTGCTAAACTTGAAAGTAAAAATTGTTGAACTCTTTTATGGCATCGAGACAATTTCAATTTTTCTTATTGCCACATTGCCAGACAGGACGGACTGTAAAATAAATAAATAAAATAAAATAAAAGCTTCCAGGGAAAACCACTGAGTCCGACCAGACCCATTTCCTGCTAGCCACATCTCAAATTGAAGGACATTAAACTAGCGTCTCTGTACTGCCTCTGCTTAACAGCTATAGTTAACTGCGGAGCTCCTCTGTGCTTTGTTGCGGAGAGATGCCCTATGTTTCCTATGACAAACGCATGATGCGTGAATAACTTCTTCCTCCGGCGCGTGCCCTTCCTGTGCAGCCTGGGCTCCCTCCTCGTATTTCTGCAGGGATGTTTGGTTCCGGCTTCCGCAGGTCCGGTGCAGGAGGGAAGCGGTGTAGGGTCCTTGTGATCTGGAGAGCTGGTCCCGCGTGTAAAACAATGGGCCGTTCGAGTCACGGACAAAGAAGTCTCCCGCCTTGGCATCAAAAAAGTCGGTAAAAGTAGCAGAAAGCAAAAGCACAAGAGTCCCGGTAAAGTTGGTTTCCTTAGCGCAGTATGGCTTCGAGTACCAGCTACGGCGTAAGTTAATGTTATAAAACACACCCAAATAAACACACTACTATAAAAATAGAAAAAAGGAAAGAAAAGTGGAGGAGCCGATGTGACCGCTTCTGATGCTCCGGCGCAGCGCCATCTTGGATCTCTAGGCAGAATTTAAAAAGGCAGAATGTAAATCTTGACAAGCAGAATTGTAATCCTGATGAACTGACTGCTCAGATGATCCTTTTTAAAAACCTTTTAAAACTGCTTTTTACAAAGCTTCTCACAGCAAATATAGGAAAGCCACTCTCTGCCAATGAAAACTTAAAGTATCAGAAGCATTGGACGCATCTGTACACACTTTACTGGACAGGAGCATCACAGATGCACTTGGATTCGCTAGTCGGACCTTTAATGTGTAAGCTTTAAAAATGAAGCAGCAAAAACTTTTTTCTGCTTGCGGTCTGAACATAGCATTAGTCAGGTCATGTCCTAAGAAGCGCAAGCTGAATGGCAAGAAACAAGTCCCGGGCATTAAATCACTACTTCTACGTACCTGTTCATGCCTTACGTCCCGCTGGAAAAATACTGGCCAGATATATAAGATGTTTCAGGGAGCTGGAGAAGTTCCATCTCTCTCCAGTAGAGTCTCGCCACATGGATCCTCCTGAGCTGAGCCTTCTACACACCTGGCAAGGGAGGCTATCTCATCATCAGAGGATTCACAGCACATCACTGCCTCAGACCTTGCCTCACGCCAAGAGTGTTAAATCCAAGCTGGTTAGCAGCACCCCCAAGCCTAGTATCTTCTGAGAACTCCAAGCTGCACCCATTGAATCCAGAGATTGACTTCTAACCCCTTTGTCTCTCGCTTTCAGGAATCCTGTTTTCTCCCCTGTGAAGCTCTGGAAGAACTGTAACCTGCCGGGAAAGCCTGCCCTCTGAGCCAAACCTGAAGACCTCTCTCTGGATTCCCATGCAGCTCTGTGGACTAAGAGCTGGAAACTCAGAACCAAGGTCTACCTTCACGCTAGAAGTAAGGCAGCTGAAGCAAAGTTATAGGACTCTGCTGAACAAAAAATCTCTGGACCCAACAGTTCCTCCTCTCTCAAAGCTTCTGGGACTCCTCAAGGTACAAACCTGAAAACCTCAATCTCCAACTCAACTGATCCAACGCTAACTGAACTGTCTCCCACACAGACTCCAGTGAACCAGCCCCCCAGGCCTGAACCAGTACCAGTGTTATTTCCATGTGCTTTGTGAAACAATAAACCAGTTAAACTTTTATTCTGTCTCCTCTCGTGGTGTTCTGCATCTTGGGCCTCTCAGTAACCCAACTAGCAACCCTCGACGAACCTGCAGCACTTGAAGAGATAATCTGCCTGACAATTAAGCTGGATAACAGGATCCGAGCTAGAAACAGCTCCAAATATAGGAATCAGGGTTGCTTTGCCTCTGCCCCTGCTTCTAATAATATGACTGTTTTTTCTGCTCCCACAGAACATTTGTCCAAACCTAAAACCCAGTCTCTCCCTTTGCTTGTTCAGGCCTCTCATACTGGAGAGACGGAAATCGAACCCATGCAGGTCGGACATATTATGCTGACTCCTGAGGAAAGACAAAGACGTTTTCTGAGCAAACTGTGCATCTACTGTGGTGAGAGTGGTCATTTCATCGCTTCATGCCCAGCTAAATCAAAAGCCGGGGCCCGTCAGAGGTTTTGAGGAGTCTGGCGGGCCATGTTAACTCTGAAAAATCTCCTTGTCTGATGCTCCCTGCCACTTTATTCTTCTCAGATCAGAACCTCTCTTTTTCTGCTTCAAGGGATTCAGGCTGTGAGACGAAATTTGAGTGACTCAAATCTTGTCCAGCAGCTTCAAATTGAAACCCCGTTCCACTAACCCAGCCTCTTTGTGTCTCTGCCATTGATGGGAAGAAACTCCACCAGGTCACCCATCAAACCCAACCTCTCGAGCTACTAATCTCAGGTAATCATCGAGAAACCTTAACATTGTTTTTCCCTCCGCATGTTCCCCTCTGGTGCTTGGTTTTGAATGGTTGGGAGAAACATAATCCCCATATTAACTGGACTGATCGTCATGGTGGAATCCTGGTCAACTCTTTGTCATGAAACATGCCTCCGTTAGGCAGCTCCCGCTGTGGGGTCCCCTAGAGGTGGGGGGGAGATGGACTCCTGACCTTACTTCTGTCCCTTCCGAGTACCATGATTTGGCACGCAATCTTCAGTAAGGTCAGTGCTACATCCCTTCCACCACACAGACCATATGACTGTGCGATTGAGCTATTACCTGGAGCACCCCTTCCCCAGCAGCAGACTTTATAATATTTCCAAACCTGAGCGAGAAACCATGGAAAAATATATTAATGAGTCTTTAGCTGCCGGAATCATTAAAGCCCATCTTCTTCTCCGTTGGGTGCAGGGTTCTTTTTCGTTGGCAAGAAGGACGGTTCACTAAGACCCTGTATTGATTACAGAGGCCTGAACCAAATAACTATTAAAAATAAGTACCCTCTCCCACTACTCGCTTCTGCTTTTGAACCTGTACAAGGGGCTACTGTATTCACCAAGCTTGATTTTTAAGGAACACTTATCACCTTCTCAGGATTTGAGATGGAGATGAGTGGAAAACAGCCTTTAAAAGACTCCACTGGGCCAGTTTGAATATTGGGTTATGCCCTTTGGTCTAACTAATACCCCTGCATGTTTTCAAGCCTTAATTAAATGGCGTTCTCAGAGACTTTTTGAATGTGTTAAGTGTTCGTCTACATATTGATACATACTCATTTATTCTAAGAATCTTTCTGAGCATAAAAAGCTTATGTCCGCCTGGTGTTTACAAAGATTACTAGAGAACAAAGCTTTTTGTCAAAGCACCGAAATGCGAGTTTCATCAGTCTTCAGTCACCTTTTTTGGGGTTTGTGCTCGAGGGCGGGCAGGTTAAGCCTTCTGAAAAATAAAATAAAAGCAGTTTGGAGTGGCGGTTCACGAAAACCGTGAAAGCAGGCGTGCAGGAATTCCTTGGTTTTAGCCAATTATTATTGAAGATTCATCAGGAACTATAGTCAAACAGCTCTTCCACTAACTTCTCTAACTTCAATCAAAAGAACTCTTCCAAATGGACCCCAGGCACAAAACAATAACAGCATCTCGGAGCAAACTTAAGACTTTGCTTTCCAGAGCTTCTGTGCTGATCCAGCCTGGATCCATCTAAACAACACCATCCTTGAAGTAGACGCCTCCGATTCTTGCGTGGGGGCAGTCTTATCTCAAAGACTTGCTCGACACAGATCAAAGAGTTCATCCATGTGCCTTCTTCTCTCGTAGACTTTCCCAAGCAGAGCAGAACTACGCATATTGGAGACCGCGGGAACTTTGGCTATCAAGTTGCAAATTGGAGGAATGGAGACACTGGCTGGAGGGAGCTGAGCACCCGTGTTCTTGTTTGGACAGATCACAAGAACTTAGCCTCACATCCAGCTCCGCCAAGCAACAGGCCAACCCCCGCTAGTCAAGGTGGTCCCTCATTTTCCCTCGCTCAAATCCCATAATTTCTTACAAGACCCGGATCCAAGAACGCCAAAACCCCATTCTCCTCGCTCGTCAGTACTTCGCTGCTCAATCCGGTACGCCTGAACCTGTCCTTCCCCGCATCCTGCACTGTTGGAGTGGTCACCTGGGAGATCACTGATCTTGCTAATCCCTCTGCCCTGGCTTCTGAACCTGACTCCAGGTAACGGTCCTCCAAACCGAACTTATGTCCCTTCTTCTGTTAGATCTCGCCTGATACAGTGGATGCATTCTGCCAAGTTTTCCATTTCATCCGGGGGTGAGCAGAACCGTTGCCTTAATCTCTAGGCGTTTCTGGTGGCCTACCCTTCACAAGGATGTCAAAGAATATGTTTTGGCTTGCTCTACCTGCGCCAGAAATAAGGCTTCTCACCAACCACCCTCAGGTCTGTTGCATCCTCTCCCAGTCCCCACACGTCCATGGGCTCACATCGACTTCGACTTCATCACTAGTCTCCCCATCTCCCGAGGTATGTCCACAATTTTTACCACCAAATGATCTTATTTGCTGAAGTCCTGTCATCTGATAACTCTCAGGAAACTTCCTACGGCTTTTCAAACTGCTCAGCTTCTGATTAAACACGTTTTTCGTCTACATGGAATCCCACAGGAAATACTTTCAGATTGTGGGCCCCAGTTCATTTCCCAAGTCTGGAAGGCGTTCTGTTCTGCCCTAAACTGTAAGTCTTCACTAACCTCCGGTTATCACCCTCAGTCCAACAGTCAAACCGAGAGGATGAATCAGCAGCTCGAGTCCACCCTTCGATGTTTAACCTCCAATAATCCCACCAACTGGAGCCAGTACATCACATGGATCGAATACGCCCACAACTCTCTCAAGTCAGCTTCCACAGGTCAGTCACCATTTCAGGTCAGTCTTGGCTATCAACCTCCACTTTTTCCTGCAGACGAGAGAGAGATTTCGGTCCAATCAGTCAATCAGCACATCCTTCGATGCCAACTCATCTGGAGAGACACCATCGCCACTCTCAATCGGCTCCACGGAAACAACCAAACGCCTTTCGGCCGACTCAAGGAGACGCCCTGCCCCCAGAGTACCTTCGTTGGACAGGGAGGTATGGCTTTTCACCTGGGACATCCCTCTCAAGGGGATGTCTCGCAAACTTTCACCTAAATTCATGGGTTCATACAAGATTATCCAGGTTATCAACCCATCCCAGCCATACGCATGCAACTTCCCCTGACTCTTCGCATCCATCCACCCCACGATTTCCACGTCTCTCAGGTCAAACCTGTCATCTCAAGTCCTTTTGTGCCTCCATCTGACTCTCCACCCGCCTCTGGAAGTCGTGATGGACATCCTGTTTGCACCGTCCGGATTGATGGGCTCCGTGGGATTGGGGCTACGTACGGTCGTGAGGATCGCTTTGGGGTGGGTTCCTGGTCTTGCTACATCCTCTACCCATATCGCTGATGTCGAGAGTATGAGCGCTTCCTCCCATCGACATCTTCGGACCGCTAAAATGCGTGTCGCTTGAGGGCATGTTGGGGAGCTGGAGTAGTTCCATCTCTCTCCAGCAGAGTCCGCCATGGATCCTCCCGAGCTGGAGCTTCCCTTCTCGACACACCTGAGGCGCATCTCATCATAAGAGGATCCACAGTATATGGGGTTTTGATCTTCAGACCTTACCTCCTCGACGCCACAGTGTTAAAATCCAGCTGCCAAGCACCTAAGCCTAGTAAGTATCTTCTGGAGAACCTTTGTTGCCATTGAATCCAGATTGGATTCTCAAATCCCCTTTTGTCTCTGCTTTCAGGAATCCTGTCTTTTTTCCTGTGAAGCTTCCCAAGAGCTAACTTCCGCTTCTAGCCCGCCCTCCGAGCCAAAACTCGAAGACCCCTCTGGATTCCCATGCAAAGCCTTGGACTAAGAGCTGGAAACTCTGAACCAAGGTCTGCCCTCACGCTAGAAGTAAGACGCTGAAGCAGTTATCGGACTCACTGCTGAACAAAACAATCTATGGACCCAACAGTTCCTCCCTCAAGGCTTTACCAGGACTCCTCAAGGTACAAACCTGAAAACCTCAATCTCAAACTCAACTGATCCAACGCTAACTGAACTGTCTCCCACACAGACTCCAGTGAACCAGCCCCCAGGCCTGAACCAGTACCAGTGTTATTTCCATGTGCTTGTGAAACAATAAACCTGTTAAACTTTTATTCTGTCTCCGTGGTGTTCTGCATCTTGGGCCTCTCAGTAACCCATCATGACATAAGATACATGCCCCAGATGTTAAAACATAAAAGCTCCTAACCATGCAGGGAGGGTTCC
>JAGKQL010000028.1:2487490-2497943 GCA_018398635.1 Cyprinodon brontotheroides
TGCAGAGGAGGAAGAGGAGATCCAGTTTTTACAACAGAAACAAGTAATGAAACCTCTATTAGGAAAACTGGTGAGTTTAACTCTACATTTTAGAAAAATGCTTTCTTCAACTCTCATCTATTTATCAGGGATGTTTAAGTATTCATTGTTTGATATTAATGAGAGCTTTAAATAAAATGAAAGGGATAATTATATGATGGTAGGTCCATTAGCTGATTGATTGAATTTGAAGTATTTTACTTGCATTTCAATGGTAGCAATGAAGATAATTAAGGAAAGTGATTTTTGATGTTACGCTCTAACAAACAAATAACTATTGTGAACAGTCTCTAAGCCAACAGTGATCCAACAACCCAGTGGGTCTACTGTATACAGTGGAGAGAAAGTCACTCTGAGATGTGAGATCTATGGAGGTGGAGGATCTCAGTGGACGTATGAATGGAGACCAACCAGCAGAAACTCTCCAACATCCAGTGAATACAGGATCAACACAGTCTCTATGTCAGACAGTGGAGAATACAGCTGTAGGGCTGAAGGAGATCATCAGATAACAGAATGGAGTGATGCTTTAACACTGACAGTGAGAAGTAAGTAAAAGTTAAGAGATTTTCTTCTTGTTTTGATCTTAAATAAATAATTAAACTATTATTACTTGTAGTTTTGACCACAGACTAAAGACAGGTGTAAAACATAATGTTATACATTATAAAATGGTACAAATTTTACTTTAATAAATGCAAAATATAATAACTGTAATCTATAGTCTGAGAGTATATTTACTTTCATTTTTATTATGAATAATTAAATTAGATATAAAACGACAGTCATTGTTTAAAGATTCTTAGATGTGGTAAACATTTTTTTTTTTTTTTTGCCAAAGTAAGATTGATGATGTAATATTTAATTACCTTTTGTTTTCAACCTAACAGCAGATAAACCCAGAGCCACATTGAGAGCAGAGGAAACAATCATACCACTAGAGGGCAGTGTTAGACTGACCTGCTCTGTGGATGGATCTGCTGACTGGAAGTTTGACTGGTTCAGAAATGGACAACAACATTCTGTAGTCCAGACCAGAGGAAACACTGAGCCATACGGAGTCATCAGCATCTCAGAGGGAGGTCTATACAGCTGCAGAGGAGGAAGAGGAGATTCAGTTTTTACAACAGAAACAAGCAAAGAAATCTCTATTAGGAAAACTGGTGAGTTTGTTGTTTTATTCTGGGATAAACCAATGCTCTCTTTGTATCTCAGCTATTAATCAGTGCTGTTTAAGAATCAATCTGTTCCAACAATCTTGTAATTCAGATCCAGTTTTTACAAGAAAAACAAGCAATTAAATTTAAACTTGTATAACTGGTGAGTTTAGTTTTTTTATTCTGTTATTTATTTTCATTCTCTTATTTTAATCTGGCCAAATTAACACTTTCTTCAAATCCAAGCTATTAATCATTAGTATTATGTAATCATTTTGGTTAAACTAAGATTTTCAATACCAAAGTATTCATTAAGCTGTTGAGAAAAGCTTTAGCAGATGTAGAAATGATAGACATTAACAAAACTATGCACATAATACAGCAAAACTTGTTAATGTAGTTTAAAAGCTCAGATAGCAAACTGGTTATCTCTGATAACTCGAAACATTTTAGATACAGTTTGTCTGTTTGATGAACATATTATATTTTATGTGTTTATTGTAATCTACCTTCTGTTACAGTCTCTATATTGTATGAGTGTGTCTCTGATTTGCTCTGTGATAGAAAGGTGACCTCTATCACAATAACTACTGGAGATGAACACTAGTTCTGGAGCTATTCATGGGCCGTCTGGATGCTCATTAATACAGATGTTGGAATCTATAAAATAAATCCCCAAAGTAACAAAGTCTAACAGTTGAAAATATGATATTTAATCTACAATGGTGATTCCCAATTCTGGCATAAAGTTGATCAGAGATCTTTAATTCCAGTCCTTGAGGTCTGGTGTCCTGCTCCCTTTAAATGTGTTTCTGCTTCAAACACCTGAATTAAATGGATGAATTATCTCCTCAGTATGTAGAGAAGGGCCTGATCCCAATGTCCACACTCCACCCTACGCCCCTCTGTGAAGTATGTAGTTGGTCAGATTGATGTAATAGTTCTAGTGTGAAGGTAACACAATGGAGAACTGAAACAGAACTGGGAAGGACTTTTACTTTGTATTCACTCAAGCTCCAACATTTTCAAATGCAGACAGCTTTAAAAAAAAAACCCAGATGTTTTCAGGTTTGAAGGTAGAGAACAGTTATAAATTCACAGACATAATACCTGTTCCAAGTAATCTGTGACATATGATGCTAGAAAACTTCCCTGAAGTGATTTACATCATACTGTTAGTTTAAATATTGAGATGTTGGTAGAAATGGTTATCTCGGTGCTAGATGTGACAGCTTACTGTTTTATATCTGTCTTTCTAATTCCTTATTTTTTATATATTAGCTACGAAACGTCTTCTTGCTTCTGGGATTTAGATATTTAATATTGTAATTGTTTATTTATTGCAGTTTCTGCTTAATATACATCTATATTAGTATTCTGACTGAATATTATTCATTCCAGTCTCTAAGCCCACTGTGACCCTTCAACCCAACTGGCCTCAGATATTCAGAGGAGAGAAAGTCACTCTGAGATGTGAGATCCATGGAGGTGGAGGAACTCAGTGGACGTATGAATGGAGACCAACCAACAGAAACTCTCCAACATCCAGTGAATACAGGATCAACACAGCTACTGAGTCTGGTGGTACATACCGGTGTAAGGCTAGAGGAGACTACCAGATAACAGCCTGGAGTGATGCCTTCAGACTGACAGTGAGAGGTGAGTCAGACTGAACATGTTTAGTTTGTCTTGTTTTCATACACATCAACCTAAATAAAATAGTAGGCACCTTTGTTTAATGAGTGAATGAGCCCAAATGTGAAAATACCAAACAGTAGTGTAAATATGCAGTTAGAGGCTAAAAGACATAAAATAAAGGAATAGTTTTTTCCTTCATCTACGCTTTTCCCATTTTTAAATCTAAAAGCAGATAAAATCTATATTTCCTGTATCTCCATGCTTTAACAATATTTCTAAGCTTTGTAACAGAAGATAAATGACTCATTCAGAGGTTAAGGACTGATTTATTTCAGTGAAGATTTTCCTAAAACAAAACTCATTCTAATGATGGTCTATTTTCTGTTTGTTTCCACCAGCAGATAAACCCACAGCCTCATTGATAGCGGATCAGAGATTAATACCACTAGGGGGCAGAGTAACACTGACCTGCTTTGTGTCCAGCTCTAATGGCTGGAAGTTTGACTGGTTCAGAAATGGGCAACAATATTCTGTAGTCCAGACCAGAGGAAACATTGAGCCATACAGAGTCATCAGCATCTCAGAGGGAGGTCTATACAGCTGCAGAGGAGGAAGAGGAGATCCAGTTTTTACAACAGAAACAAGCAAAGAAATCTCTATTAGGAAAACTGGTGAGTTTAGCTCTACATTTTAGAAAAATGCTTTCTTCAACTCTCATCTATTTATCAGGGATGTTTAAGTAACTATTGTTAGATATTAAAGAGAGCTTTAAATAAAATGAAAGCAATAATTATATGATGGTAGCTCCATTAGCTGATTGCTTGAATTTGAAGTATTTTATTTGCATTTCAATGGTAGCAATGAAGATAATTCAGGAAATACATTTTTATGTAACACTCTAACAAACAAATAATTATTGTGAACAGTTTCTAAGCCAACAGTGATCCAGCAACCCAGTGGGTCTGAGGTATACAGTGAAGAGAAAGTCACTCTGAGATGTGAGATCTATGGAGGTGGAGGAACTAAGTGGACGTATGAATGGAGACCAACCAGCAGAAACTCTCCAACATCCAGTGAATACAGGATCAACAGAGTCTCTATGTCTGACAGAGGAAAATACAGCTGTAGGGCTGAAGGAGATCATCAGATAACAGAATGGAGTGATGCTTTAACACTGACAGTGAGATGTGAGGAAAATTTAAGGGATTCTGTTATTGTTTTGATCTTAAATAAATAATTAAACTATTATTACTTGTACTTATAAAATATAATATTAGAGGTTACAAAATTGTAACATATTACTATAATAAAGGTGACTTAAACAAACTAACCTATAGCCTCACACACACTCACACACACACACTCACACACACACACACACACATATATATATATGAAAAAGAATAATTACATAAAATATGAAACAACACTAATTTTTAAGATTTTTCTTACTAATTTTAAAAGATAATTCTTTTTTTTTTACTAAAGTAAGATTGATGATGTGATATTTATTTATTTACCTTGTTTTCAACCTAACAGCAGATAAACCCAGAGCCACACTGAGAGCAGAAAAAACAATCACACCACTAGGGGGCAGTGTTAGACTGACCTGTTCTGTGGATGGATCTGCTGACTGGAAGTTTGACTGGTTCAGAAATGGACAACAACATTCTGTAGTTCAGACCAGAGGAAACATTGAGCCATACGGAGTCATCAGCATCTCAGAGGGAGGTCTATACAGCTGCAGAGGAGGAAGAGGAGATCCAGTTTTTACAACAGAAACAAGCAATGAAATCTCTATTGGGAAAACTGGTGAGTTTGTTGCCTTTTTACATCTTGAAACTGTTTAACCAGGAAACTTTATTTCTGTTCTCCACCTGTTGATATTTGGTGCATGAAGAGTTTTTGTGATTAATTATCTTATTTTGGAACAAACAACCGAGAATTACAGAATTCTTGGGGAGAAGCTGAATCATTATAAAAACAAAAAGTAAATACCTCTTTGAATCTTTATCACAGTGGAATATGTTCTTTTTCTGACAACTAGAAGCATTTCAGATACAGTTTGTCTGTTTGATGAGAATATTATTTTTTTGTTAAATGTTTATTGTAGTCTGCCCTCTTTTGAAGTCTCTACTAGTCTTTTTGTACAGATTTCCAGCAAAACCTTCAAAAAAACTTTGTTTTCACTCAAACAAATTCAAACCAAATTCAGACAGCTTTATGAAAAAACAGATATGTCCGGGTCTGAAGGTAGCGAAAAGTTCTAACCTCACAGACATAATAACTGGTCCAAGTAACCTGTAACACATGATGCTAGAAAACTTCCTACAATTTATGGCGTCGGATATTAAAGTGATTTAATTAATATTGTTAGTTTATATATTGACAGGCTGGTAGAAATGATTATCTCAGTATTCAATGTGATTTCTTGCTGCTTTATATCTGTCTCTCTAATTCCTAATGTTGTTTAGCTATGAAACATCTTCTGGCTTCTGGGATTTGGATAAATGTTCTAGTTTTATTAGAAAGAAACAAATTAAATAGATAAGATTTTTTATTTCAATATCACACCTTAATGAGGGAGTGTAGTGAATGTAACCGGCATAATTCACCTTTGTTATTAAGTGTGGTTCTACATACCGTTCATGGTAAACACAGCACTTTGTTCTGTCTGTAGTTACTTCTTGTAAATATAACGGTTCAGGGATCGCGGTCCCTTTAAATGTTATGAAGGCGTGATGACGTGTAGCCCGACGCTGGTTGGTTTTGCTGGCAGCGCCATTTTGTATGCAGTGGTTTTTTCCTTGAAAAATAAACGACACACGCTTTGGTGTGCTCAACGTGAGAAATTGTCTCTTGCGCTTTACTGCAATTTCCACACTGGTGACCCCGACGTTAGTCTGCTGGACGTATCCAGAGACACTCCACGACCATGACCGCGAACACCGTTACCCTCAAACTCCCCGAATCCTGGGAAGCGTCGGCGTCTGCATGGTTTGCCCAGACTGAAGCGCAATTCGCGCTGCGTGCGATCACCGCGGATGAAACAAAGTACTACTACGTTGTGTCGGCTCTCGGAAATTCAACGGCATCCAGAGTGGTCAGTCTTCTTAAAAACCCTCCGGCAACTGAGAAGTATGCAGCGCTCAAAGCCCACCTGCTGAAAACTTTTGAACTGTCAGACGCTGAGAGAGCCAGCAGGCTTTTCTCCCTTCAAGGACTGGGTGACAGCAAACCATCTGAGCTCATGGACCGTATGCTGGATCTCTTGGGTGAACACAGACCCGATTTTCTTTTCATCCAACTTTTTCTACGTCAGCTGCCTTCTCAAGTCAGGGCTGCACTAGCCAACACCACAATCACTGACTGTCGGAGGCTGGCTGAAGAGGCTGACAAATTCTTCCTGGCAAGTCAGGGACATTGTGTGGCCGCGCTTTTGCCCGCACACATCGCTCCTGCGACGCTGGACGGCTCCACACTCATCTCTGCAGCCACTTCTCGTCGGCGGCAATCTTCTGGCCCCCAACAGTCTCCAGCCTTGTGTTTTTATCATGCCAAGTTTGGACCCAAGGCTAACAAATGTCGTCCACCATGCAGTTTCGGCGGGTCGGGAAATGCCGGGGCCGGCCCTCAGTAGTGGCCATGAGTGTCGACCGCGTAGGCAGGCTGCTTTTCATCTGCGACAGCATCTCCGGACGGCGTTTCCTGTGTGACACGGGAGCACAGAGGAGCGTCCTGCCCGCATCCCATTTGGACATGGTTACTGACAGCCACGGCCCACCTATGGAAGCTGCCCATGGTAGCCCCATCCGCACGTATGGAACGAGGTACGTTGAATTGTGTTTCGGAGGACAGCGGTTCGGCTGGGATTTCGTTACTGCAAAGGTGGCCGTTCCCCTCCTCGGAGCCGATTTTCTGTGTGCACAGGGACTGTTGGTGGATGTAAAAAACCGCCGTTTGATTGACGCTGCCACATTTTGTTCTTATACGTGCACACTCAGCGGGACTGACCCCATGCGACTATCTAGCATGCTCTCAGCCTCAGATGACTTCCACCGTCTACTTGCCGATTTCCCAGCGCTTACTCAGCCCACTTTCTCTGCATCCGCTGTTAAGCATGGTGTGGAGCACCATCTCGTCACTATTGGCCCACCCGTCCACGCCCGTGCTCGGCGCCTCGACCCGACCAAGCTTGCCGTTGCAAAGGCTGAATTTGCAAACATGGAACGCCTGGGTATAGTCCGTCGATCCGACAGCCCGTGGGCATCACCCCTCCACATTGTCCCCAAACCGGGCGGCGGCTGGCGCCCATGTGGTGACTACCGGCGGCTTAATGAGGCAACGACGCCCGACCGATACCCGGTGCCGAACATACAGGATTTTTCAGCTCACCTGGCAGGCAAGGTGATTTTTTCCAAGGTGGACCTCGTCCGGGGATATCATCAGGTGCCGGTGCACCCGCTGGACATTCCCAAAACTGCTGTGATCACGCCATTTGGTCTTTTTGAGTTCCTGCGCATGCTGTCCGGCCTTAAAAACGCCGCCCAATCTTTTCAACGCCTCATGGACTCTGTTCTACGAGACCTACCTTTTCTTTTTGTGTACTTGGATGACATCCTCGTAGCGAGCACATCCAAGCTTCAGCACCTGGCGCACCTCCGAACACTTTTTGAGCGTCTTAGCCAACACGGGCTAATTGTCAACCCCGCCAAGTGCCAGTTTGGTCTGTCCACCATTGATTTCCTGGGACACAGAGTCACTAAGCATGGTGCTGTCCCTCTCCCATCTAAGGTGGAGGCAGTAACACAGTTCCCACGCCCGCTCACTGTCAAATCCTTGCAGGAGTTCCTCGGCATGGTGAATTTTTACCACCGTTTCATCCCTTGAGCTGCTCAGTGTCATGATAGGCTTAAGAGACTTAACCCACATGCAGAACACCACACGAAACTGAGTAAAAGTTTAACAGAGTTTATTGAGGGAACACACACAGAGTAATATGAACTGGTTCTGGTACAGGTCCGGGACTGGAATCACTGATATCTGCAGAGATGGATAGTTTGATTAGCCAGGCAGCTCAGATGGTTTGTCGAGTGTGTTTATTCAGCATGTACCTTGATGAGGTTCTGGCAATTCCCTTTGAGAGGGCGAACCGGTTGGGTCCAGAGACTGTAGATTCAGCAGAGAGCTCCAGCAGCAGCAGCGTCTAGCTTCTGGTTTGTGAGTTTCAGACCTTGGCTTGGTTTCCTAGCTCTTCCTTGAGAGCTGGTGGAGGGATCCAGACTGATATCTGTCTTCAGGTTTTGGCTTCCTTGGGCAGGCAGGCAGGTTTCCAGGCAAAGCTCATCCAGAGCTTCAGACTCCTCAGTCGGGTTTTCTGTGAGCAAAGAAGACAGAGGCAGGTTAGAATCTAGTTTCTCTCTAGAGCCTACTAGGATTCTCTTAAGATTAACAGAGGCTCAGGTTCGCCTTCCCTAACCAAACTTGGTCAACACTGCGGCGTTGAAGGAAGGTCTGACTGCTGCTTTTATGTGTAGGAAGCCCTCCTGATGGGCTGATGATCCTCAGGTGTGCTGAGGCTCCAGCCCAGGAGAGAATAATCACGTGTTTCGCTGAGAGACAGGTGGTAGATCTCCAGATCCCAACAACAGTAACTTCAACGGCCGCCTCTTGGCGTGTCCAGAGGAAGTGGATGGGAGGGACTTCTCATACTCCCTCGATGAGGGATGGATTGAGGACAAAAGAACCAGGAACCCAGGTGCGGTCGTCCGGAACTTAACCCTCCCAGTCGACGAGGTACTGCCAACGGCGACCTCGCCGACGGGAGTCCACGATCCGGCGGACTGTGAAGGCCGGATGGCCGTCAATGTCCAGGGCGGGTGGAGGGGAGTCGGAAGGTGGGCACAAAGAGCTGGTGATGACTGGTTTGATCTGTGAAACGTGGAAGGTTGGGTGGATGCGTAGAGCAGGTGGCAGGTGCAGGCGGACAGCGGAGGGATTAATGACTTGGGCTATTTTATATGGACAGATGAATCGTGGCGAGAGTTTCTTGGACATGGCTTTAAGAGGGATGTCCCATGTTGACAGCCATACCTCTTGTCCTGGGGTATAGTCGGGAGCAGGGCGTCGCTTGGAGTCGGCAAATCTCTTGGTTGTGGCGGCGGTGCGGTTGAGAGTGGTGATGGTGTTGTTCCAGATGCGGTGACAGCGGCGGATGTGATTATGGACGGACCTGACCGTTATCTCTCTCTCGTCGGCGGGGAAAAGTGGAGGTTGATATCAAATTGAGACCTGAAATGGGGACAAACCGGTTGCAGCAGATTTCTGTGAGTTGTGAGCGTATTCTATCCAGGTGAGAAACTGACTCCAGTCAGTCGGTTATTAGAGGTTAGACAGCGGAGAGTGGACTGAAGCTGTTGATTCATTCTCTCCGTCTGCCCATTGGTCTGTGGATGGTAACCAGAGGTGAGGGAGATCTTGCAATTGAGAGCAGAACAAAAAGCTTTCCAGACCTGCGAGATGAACTGGGGACCACGATCTGAGAGAATCTCTTGAGGTATGCCGTGAAGACGGAAGACATGTTTCACAAGGAGTTGGGCGGTCTGGAATGCAGTGGGTAATTTCCTGAGGGGAATCAGATGAAAGGCCTTGGAGAAACGGTCAACAATGGTTAGGATAGTGGACATACCTCTGGAGACTGGAAGACCGGTAACAAAATCGATAGCGATGTGGGACCATGGACGGGCTGGAACAGGTAAGGGACACAGCAGCCCAGAAGGTGGTTGGTGACTGGTTTTGTTTCTGGCACAGATTGGACAGGCCAGCATATACTCCTTCACGTCCCCGTAGAAGGGACGCGCCACAAAAAGCCGTCTTTGCAATGAGTGCAAGTGCGTATTGTTCTGCTCACACCAGGAGCGGCTGAGAACATTGCTGCGCGCATCCACTGGATGAGGCGTATCTAACAGAAGATGGAACATAGGTTTTGTTTGGAGGTCCGTTACCTGGGTCGCCAGGGCAGAGTTGATCAGATCAGTGATCTCCCAGGAAACGGCTCAACTGCGCGAGGTGCGGAAGAACAGGCCGCAGGTGTTCTGGTGGTTGATCAGAGAGGAGTGCGTATTCAGAGAGTCAGGTTTTCTGACGCTTTTGGAACCGGTTCGTAAGAGATGATGAGATTGAAGCTGTAAAGAATGTACCGGCCATGTAGCGCAAGCGCGTTGGGATCTCTTTTCGCTGATTGAAGCGTAGCCAGGTTTGTGGTCTGTCCAAGACCAATGATGCTCGGGCTACTCTCAAGTCACGTTCCCAATACTTTTCTCCGCCGCAGTTTAATGCATAAGTAGTTCTTCGTCTTCGCATATCATAGTTTCTTGTTCGGCCGGAGAGTATCCCTGCATGAAAAGAATTTTGGCCAGGGGTGAGTTTTCGTCGTCAGAATCTGGTTTCCGTGTTAAGGTATTGCCAGCCTCTGCTGGCCCTAGTTGCATGCTGCGCCCACCCTAAGATGAACAACCGCTTAGAGTGTGTCGCATTACCGAACGCAGGATGGGTGTGTGCTGGAAAACAGAGTCTTAAAGGAATAGTACACCCAAAACATGATTAGCCTTCATTTTCTA
>JAGKQL010000028.1:2499718-2538136 GCA_018398635.1 Cyprinodon brontotheroides
CAGATGCCTGGTATCAATCCCTGAAGTATGTGTCCAGTGGGGTCAGGAACTTGTGTCCCTGATGCTCCAAACACCACAGCAGCTGGGGATGACAACGCGGTTTCCCTGGCCTAAAGAGCCATGTTGCCAGAAAATAAAATGCCTATATGCTGCATAGCGGTACTCAGGTTGTCATCCCCAGGCCCCTAACTTTGCCCAAATACTGTCAGTTCTTCCCGGTACTGCCTATGAATAAATAAGAAACCTTCTTTCAAAGCGGTACTGGGAGAAGGAGTAGCAAACTCCACAGTGAGCTGGATCACCAACACAACATATCCTCTCGGTCCCGTGGCATGTCCCTGCAGTTACCACAAGTTACACCATGGTACTCCTGTACACCAGTAGGCGGTGGGGCCGCCATGCCTGAGCTGATGTCACCTGGGGCATCAAAAGTAGTCCCTGGCTGCCTCTCCAGGAGCTGGGTGGTGAAGGCTCCCTGTGCTCCTCCAGGGTCATCTCCCCCAATAAGTCTCTGAGAAAATTAAACACAGGACAAATACATGTGTGATGTTTTAATATATTTTTTTAAAATACTATATGTATCACTGCAGTTTTGGGTACAGGATGCTCAGACCTGTCTAAAAACAATAACATGCTGCGTGATGATGCTGCTGTTACTCTCCAGTATGCTTATTCCTTAGATCCCTGATGATGTTTCACAGGTAATGATTCAGTAATTTCTGGATATATATACCTCGGTTACTTCTCTCCGGCTCCTTTGGAATCTACAAACCTTTTCACCTCTGCTCTAGTCACCCCGCTGGCACCTCTCCCCTCGCCTGGCCCTGGCTGCACGCCCACCCGCCCCTCTCTGCCTCTTCCTCTCCCTCTTCCTCGCCTTTGTAACCCCCCGGCCACAAACAAGACTTGGACTCTGTAAACGGGAATATATATTCTTCCCGTTTTAACACCGCTAAGTGCTAAACTAATAATTTAAATGGCTTCGTCTGTTTATATCACCATGCAAAGCAGCTCACCAAAACGCCACAACAACGCATGTAGAAAAAATAACGGGTATATTTATATCTTAAGTCTACATGAAATCTACACCCTACACTGATCTGTGAAATAATTATCTGTAAAATTATCTATGTAAACAAACCTCATCACTTGAGAAGGTAGATGATAAGGACGTCTGGAAGACATTTTGTCCCCTAACGCTCGCCGTACTTTGGGGAGAAGCGGGGAGATGTTCATGTTGCTGCAGTCTGAACGCTAGATGTCGCAAAAATTACACACTGTAGCTTTAAGTTATTTTCAAACAAATAATGTTATGGTTAAAAAAAGTTGGTTAAATAAAGATTTAATTCGGAGTCTGTGTTTGTGTCCTTTATTAAAATTAAATCATTTAGCACTATCTCCATAAAATGTCCAGGCAGAGCTGCACATAAAATATGGTTTCAAATCTTTCCAGTAATAATTATCGATATCGATTCAATATGCATTTTTATTATTGATAAAGCTTTTTTCTATATCGCTCAGCCCTAGAAGGGTATGTAAACATTGAAGCATAACTGAACGTATTTTAAAGCCAATCGAAGGTTCCTAACGTGCAAAAATGAGAATTTCTAAAACATCAGATTTGCTTTATTGCATTATTTAAAAAACAAAACAATCATGTCTACAAAATGGGCTGCTCAGTGGAGCAGTGGGTAGCACTGTTTTCTTGCCACAAGAAGGTTCCAGGTTCAATTCTTGGCCCGGGGACTTTCTGCAGGGATTTTGCATGTTCTCCCTGTGAATGTGGGTTCTCTCTGGGTACTTCAGCTTCCTCCTACAGTCCAAAAACATGACTGTTAGGTTATTTCACTTCTCTAAATTCTCTTTAGGTGTGAGTGTAAGCCTGAATGATTGTTTGTCCGGTTTGTCTCTATGTTGCCCAGTGATAGACTGGCAACCTGCCCAGGGTGTACCCCGCCCCTGCCCATAGACAGCTGGAGAAAGGCACCAGCACCCCTCGCTACCCCATCAGGGATAAGCAGGATGGAAAATGGATGGATGGATATCTACAAAATTATATTGTAACTCAGTTGTCCAATCACACACACCAATAAAGGGAGAAATGAATGTTTAAAATAATTTCAGAAATGTAGTTTATGTGTAGTGCTTATACTGATCCTATATTTCATCACTGAATTTGTATTATATTGTATATAAAAATAAGTTCAATATGGAGTAACTAGGTTATTCATTGTCCTTCCCAGTCAAATGCCAGCCGAATGGCAGCCAACTTCCAGCCACTGGAGTGACCCCCTCCTTCTCCTGGGTCTGCATATTTTTTTACTCTGACTCCATCCTTTCACTGAATTACAGGGTCTGACCAGGAGATCTCTTTAGATCTTAATGTTGACAAATCATAACAGAAAGAATATTTTAGTTCAAAGATGAAAGTTTAAAAAAGAATTGTAGGGACCAGCCAAGGGCCCATCATGGAAAGTTGGTAAATTTTGAATGGCAACTACTGTAGTTACTTTTTTAAGAACCATAAATAATTACCTTTTCTTTTAAAGTAATACTTTGATTGGAGTTGAACCACCTACCTGTGGTTTCTGCTTTCATATTAGTGTAAACAGGATCCTCGTCTAGGTCATCAGGGCCCCCTGTTAATATGATAAAAAGTTTAACAAAGAAAAGAATATTTAAAGGAGAAACATTTTAAGACATCTTTTCTCATAGCTACTGATCCTGGTTTTAACAAGCAAACAAATGTTGTTAGTAGAGACTATTTTATTATCCTGGCATAAGCCAGATTGATACCGTGTAGTACTTAAATTGAACTACATGTATAAATGTGGGAAAGCTCCCATAAGAAGTGTTGGCAAAAGGGAGGAAGATTCAGTACAATTCTACGAGATGATTGGGTACCTCAGGGGCGTTGCTAGGCACAAAGCTTTACTGGGGCACTGGCCCCCTAGTGCATATGCCCCTCCTGCCATACACAAATACAGACGAGCACACTGCCCCACCCTGATAAATTCCTACCAAAATTGCCAGTTGAGATATTAATGAGTGTAAGAGCATATTTGTTTTAACAAACATGAACATTTTCAACATTGCAGCTATAAAAAATAGGACATCAACAACTTTAAAAATAAAAAGTGTCCTTATCACGTTCTGAAGTAATCATTAATTCCTAGGTTTCAGAGTTTTAGTTCAGGGGAAATTTTAACTAACCCTGAACTAAGTTTTTCTTTTATTTTTGAGCATTAAAGTGTGCCTCCTATTTTTCATTTTTGCAAAGCCGGTCAATCACTAGACTGTGACTCAGCTTAGAAAGTTCTTCCTTTTTAAACTGATAAAATAGCAAGATGATGGAGCCTGTCTTGTCCCATTGTGCACCTCAGCCAAGTGTGGAGCCTTCTCAATACACTGAATGACCTTTCACAACTCCAGCTGATGATTGTGATTGTGAGGAGATCTGGATGACCTGCGTTAGTGTGGGGAACATGGTGTTATCAAGCAAGGTTGAAAACACACTGCATATCCTTGATGACAAGGATTTCTTTTTCAACCAGTAAAAGCTTTCAAACCATTTTGAATTAAATTAAAGTTTTTTTTACTCCAAATTTGTCCTGGGGATAGTGGGACAACTTCACTTGTTTAGGGCCACCATGCTTTCCCCCTAAGTCACTAATGTCCCCTTCTTGTTTGTGGGCGCTGGTTGTTGCTCCCTCATCACCTTCATGGTCCTGTCTCTCCTGTCTCTCATCTGTCTCTTGCCTGTCAGTCTCGCCTCCTCCTCCCTTTCCTACTCCAGCACCTTCATTCTCATTCTCTACAGCAAACATTAAAAAAACGTAAATTTATAATTATGTAAATATCAATCATATTGCTTATAACGTTCCTAATGTAACTGCTTAGCTTAAATCAGCTAATTCATTCACGGGACCTTACCTCCCTCTCTCTCATCTTGTTTTACTGCTTCCCTGTCTCTGCTTCGTGTGAGGAATTTCCTGATATCCATCCTACAAACCAATGCAGTAATTTTCAGCTAGTAGCCTATAAATCATGTGGTTTCACTGGGAAAATAATAAAATTGACAGGTAAGAAACGTTACCAGAACTAAAAATGCGTCGCTGGCCACACAGTGTCCCATCCCGACCTCAGTTGAGAACAGCGTGTTAGTTTACCTGCAGTTCATGCAGTGACATGCACTGGCGTGGGGGCGCTAATACATGCTGCGCATTTGAGTAGAAATATACGTCTCCTCCCATTGGAATTATCTAAATTGATGCATTAAAAAAATGTATCACTTGTGCAAATATTGATGAGATTTATACTGGGGCACAGCTCATTTATACTGGGGCACGTGCCCCAGTAAATGGGGCCTGGCGACGCCGATGGGGTACCTGCCACCCATGTCGAGATTTTTTAGCCAATCACAACAGCAGCAGTAGTAGTTTGATTTGTCCCACAATTCGCAGAATTAATTGATAAATCAAACACTAATCAAATCCGGTTAAGGCGAACTGGCAACAATCTTCCCATCTACAAAGGAAAAAAATGCTTCCTTTGCTCATTTTTCAAAAAGAAATTAAGTAAGAACTTTGAAATTATTGCTGAAATTGTTTTTCCATTTAATTTCACACCATTGAAATCTGTCAGCTGAAATCAGCCAGTTGTTGCATCTCTGACTGCTTCAAGAAATATAGTTTACCTTTGTTTGTGGCTCGTTGGATTGACTCATACTCATTTGATATTCTAACACTAGATGTCCCGGAGAATTCCAGTTTTCCTGCAAGCCCCCCTCCCCTCTTCAAGTTTGTATTCACTCTACCTTGCTAATTGTCCTTGTTCTAATTAGAGGTGAGTATAGGCATGAGTGTTGCGATTCGATACATGTCGCGATACTTGGGTCATGATACAATATTATCAAGATATTGCAGTATCACTTATATATTGCCATATTTTCCCCAGCTATCAAAATCAAATTGCATGGGATAAAACAGCAAGTGCTGTATATTTCCATCAGAAAATATTGATTAGGTATTATTACCCATGTTGTTTGGGGTTTTCTTCCACTGTGACTGCCTCAAATACAGATTTGGTGCTGCATGCAAAGTTAAAGGGCTCCACAGCGCTTTCTGCGTGGTGGTGCAGAGGTAACCCATTTTCCCATCAATGTTTTATGTAACCATTTTTTGTGAAAATCGATACTTTAAAGTGAAAGATCGATATTATATTGGGCAGCCGAATATCACGATATATCGCCAAAAGCGATTATTTCCCACACCCCTAGTTCTAATGCAAATAACCTGTGACATAACCAGCCCTTCTACATGGATAAGCCTGAAACTGGCATCAGAACAAGAGCATGCTCCAAACACTTTTCATTACCTGCCCCTGCAACATCAGACCTTTTTGCAGGAATATCTTGATAAGTCATATCTAAATATTTTATTTAGGCAAACCTATTGAACAACCAGATATCATATCCTAGTTCCTGAGCTGAGAACAGGTCATAACCATGCTTTTCCAACAAGGCAAGGCAGAGCCTGTTTATATTGTCCATTCACCAACATACTCATTTATATTGTTGCAAAGCTCGCTATGTGAAAGAAAGAACAACTTAGAGAATAATTGTATTTTATCTTGTCTCGCCTTTTCACGTCATTTAACATTTCAGCTTAGAAAATTACAGAGTGTGATTTCAGTATTGGAGTAACATTTATTTCATCCAAGGATTGTGCATCTGGCCTGCTTGTAATAACAATGAAAAAAATCTAAAAAATAGAGTTTAGCACATTTTCCCAAAGTAGGAGTTGTAGTGTGAACTAGATGAGGTTATCTATGTGTGCTACAAGTTTGGTGGTACTACAATGATCTATAGTGTAAATTCGTCTATTATATCCTTATAAAAACAATGAAAAATCTCAAAAAGATAAGAGTTTAGCACATTTCCCTAACTCAAAGATTTAGGAGGTTAATTCAAAGTCTAAATCAAATACAAAGCTACTAACCGTGCAGCAGAGAGCTGTAAACTTGACTGTCTGTCTGGTTGACTCCATGATTGGTGGTGGGGCTCTAACTGCTGCTTTCTGACCTAAATTATGTTAAAAGTTAAACTTAAATTTAAAGAATAGATGATGATGAATGTTTAAAATCAGAGGAAAGTGAACCATGATGTACTGACCTGATGCAGCAGAAATCTGTGGACAAAAGTGGGAATTTATCACATTGTGGTGCAAATTGATTTATTTCTCAGTTTTATCAAAGCAGTATGTAGCACCAGTATCACACCACTAACTGCACCACTGGACCAGTTCTAGGCTCTAAGGAGTGGGGAGCAGAATGATAACACCAGAGACCGCTGCTTTAAGTGAAAAAGGCCGACAATTTAATGAATGCAAAACACATATATAAAATACAATACATGAAACCAAAAATACTCTGCAGATTCTTAATAATGAGGTAAATATAAATGGAGAGGAAAAGGGGGAAGAAAAAAAAATATATCACTCTTTTTGCTCTTTAGTTCACCTAGGTTATTTTAATTAGACTAATTTGAGTTAATTAGACCAGTCTCTTTTTTCTAGGTTGCACCTATTTTAAAATGTACATTTTTCCTGAGTTAACTCTTTTCCTTTCTTTTACGAGGTAAGCAGAAATACCGCGAAAACTAGGAGGCTGCAACTAAAAGGTTTTATTTTAAAAATCGAAGTAGAATCAAGTCAGATTATTTTTTCGATATCGATGAATCGGACAAAAATATTTTTTATATATTAACCGGTCACTACTCTTTATTCCAAAATAAACATTTTAGACGAGAAACAAACAAAGACACAAGTACACAGATTGCTCATTAACTGTACTGGTGCAATAAGAAAAAATAAATGTTTGTGTTAAAACTGCGCTAAACTTACATGTAGAAATGTAGCTGTAGATCCACAGTAAATACTAGGGGTAGAGCCTTTGTTTCATAAAAAAGACAACATTTCAGGCATTTTTGTTTTAAAGCCCCTAAGAGGTTCAAACAAACAATAGGTCCCCACATTTCAATTAGTTTGGTTTTACCCCAGACTAGAAGAGTTCTGCCTTTTAAGACAGGAAAGTATTATAGCAGTTAAAAGTTGCTACTTGAGAGAAATACTGAACCATAGAGATAAAAAATAAAGCCCTAGATTCAAATTACTTCAAAATTGTATTTGGAATAGAAATGAGAGAACTAGGGGTGCTAAAAAACCACATCCTCCAAAGACAGATATTTACATGGAAATGTGGCATATAATTAATTGACATATTACACTTTGATCTTGCTGGATTTTATTAGTAGCTTTACTTCCATAAATTTCAGGATCTTCTTTACTGCCCATCTTTTGCTGGTGAACATTTAAAACTTTTAAAAGCCTTGCCCTCATAATTTGCAAGTTAATTTATTTATAAAGAAAATATATACGCTGCTTAAGCTAAGTCAAATGAAATTAAAAGTAAAAATAAGTAGCCAACCTTATCACTGTCTGTAACCTACTAACAAGGTAAGAGGAAAGCATCAGATGAGCTACTGTACCTGAGAAACTGAACGTTCCACGTTTCCCCACTTTAAAACCAAACAAACATGGTCGCTCACCCTAAAAGATCAACTCTCTTCACTGCCATCGAAGGCTCTTAACGGGTTTTCTCTTTCAGGTGCTGCATCATAACAGTGGTGCTTCTGTGCCATGTTACTTTGTTTTTACAAAAGTTGCATGTTAATGACTTTTTTCACTTTATTGTGCCGCAGGCTGGGTTCGCGCGACTGGAGACGCAGCTTGGCGCTTTGCGGTATCGGTCATTGTAGAACAGCTGACAATTTCCGCCATTTGAAAACAGCCTTTCCTCACCTGCGGCTGCTCGCTGCGGCTCTGCGGTATTTTTTTCTTCCCCTGTTTCAATCAAGTGGCAATGATGACGACCGCGGCGGATGGAAGCATTATTCTGCGCGACACAACTGAAAATCTTTCTAGTAGTGTATGAAGGAAAAACTTTCTAAGCGGAATTCATATGAAAACTTTGTAGTAGTGTATATGAAAGTTTTTTAGTAGTGTGTATGAAAGTTTTTTGGTGTATGAAAGCTTTCTAGTAGTGCTTTTAGTGTATGAAAGCTTTCTAGTAGTTTACATGAGGAAGCTTTCTAGTAGTGTATATGAGCACGCATTTTAGTGTATGAAAGCTTTTTAGTAGTGTGTATGAAAGCTTTCTATGTAGTATATATTTAGTGTATGAAAGCTTTTTAGTGTATGAAAGCTTTTTTAGTGTATGCTTGCTTCTTAGTAGTGCGTATGAAAGTTTGCATTTTTAGTGTATAGCTTTTTAGCGTATAGCAGCTTAGTAGTGCGTATAAGAGAAAGCTTTTACACCCCAGGTGCGCTTTCAAAGCTTTCTAGTACGGTATTAATGTAACTTTTTAGTGTATGAAAGCTTTTAGTGTATGAAAGCTTGTCAGTGCAGTGTCAATTGCTTTCTAGTAGTGTGCATGAAAGTTTCTTAGCGTATGAAAGCTTTCTAGTAGCTTACATGAGAAGCTCTAGTAGTGTGTATGAAAGCTTTAGTGTATGAAAGTTTCAGTAGTCTACATGAGTCGAAATATGATATATGAAAGCTTTCTAGTAGTGTATATGAAAGCTTTCTAGTTGTGTATATGCTTTTTAGTAGTGTGTATGAAAGTTTTTTAGTGTATGAAAGCTTTCCAGTAGTGTGTATGAAAGCTTTTAAGTAATATGAAAGCTTTCTTAGTAGTGTGTATGAAAAGTTTTTAGTGTACAGAAAGCTTGCTTTCTAGTAGTTTACATGAAAGCTTTCTAGTGTATGAAAGCTTCTAGTAGTGTGTGTATGAAAGCTTTTGAGTGTATGAAAGCTTCTAGTAGTGTGTATGAAAGTTTTTAGTGTATAAGAAAGCGCTTTCTAGTAGTAGTTACATGAAAAGCTTTTCTGAGGGTGTATGAAAGCTTTCTAGTAGGTATGAAAAGCTTTTTAGTGTATGAAAGCTTTCTAGTAGTGTATATGAAAGCTTTTTAGTAGTATGTATGAGAAAGCTTTCGTGAGTACTATGTGTGAAAGCTTTCTAGTAGTGTATATGAAAGCTTTCTAGTAGAATATACACCTATTGAAGCTTTCATTAGATGTGTATGAAAGCTTTTTAGTGTACATGAAAAGCTTTCTAGTAGTGTATATGAAAGCTTTTCAAGTGTATGAAAGTTTTCTAGTAGTGTTTTACATGAAAGCTTTCTAGTAGTGTATATGAAAGCTTAGTAAGTGTATGTGTATGAAAGCTCTCTAGTAGTGTGTATGAAAGCTTTTTAGTGTATGAAAGCTTTTCTAGTAGTGTATATGGAGAAGCTTTCTAGCTAGTGTGTATGAAAGCTTTTTAGTGTATGAAAGTTTAGTAGTGTATATGAAAAGCTTTTTAGTAGCATGAAAAGCTCTAGTAGTGTATGAAAGCCTTTTAGTGTATGAAAAGCTTTTTAGTAGTGTGTAGTGAATTTTAGTATAAGGAAAGCTTCTAGTAGTGTGAAAGCTGAAAGCTTTAGTGATAATGAAAGCGTTTTTAGTGTGTATGAAAGCTTTCATAGAATGTATGAAAAGTTTCCAGTAGTGTCAATATGTGAAAGCTTTTTAGTGTATGAAAGCTTTTTATTGTATGTGAATAAATGAAAGCTTTTTGAGTGTATGAAAGGAAGTGCAGTATACAAGCACTTCTGCTTTTAGATGTATAGAAAAGACTTTTTAGTGTATGCAAAGTTCTGACCGTAGTGTGTATGAAAGCTTTGAATTAGTGTATGAAGCTTTCTAGTTGTGTGTATGAAAGCTTTTTAGTATGTATGAAAGCTTTCTAGTAGTTTACATGAAAGCTTTCTATAGGGGCAGTGTGTATGAAAGCTTTTTAGTGTATGAAAGCTTAGTAGTTTTATATGAAAGCTCTCTAGTAGTGTGTATGAAAGTTTTTTAGTGTATGGAAATCTAGTAGTTTACATGAAAGCTTTCTAGTAGGTGTATATGAAAGCTTTTTAGTGTATGAAAGCTTTCTAGTATGAAGTTCTATGAAAGCTTTCTAGTAGTAGTATTGTATGAAAGCTTTTTAGTGTTATGAAAGCTTTCCAGTGAGTGTGTATGCTGAAAGCTTTTAAGTGTATGAGAGAAAGCTTTCTCTAGTAGTGTGTATTGAAACATTTTTTAGTGTATGAAAGCTTAAAGTTTTATATGAAAGCTTTCTCAGTGATCTGTGTAGCAGAAAGCTTTTTAGTGTATGAAAGCTTTCTAGTAAGTGATGTAGGAGTTTTTCTTTAGTGCATGAAAGCTTCTTAGTAGTGTGTATGAAAGTTTTTTAGTGTATGAAAGCTTGAAGTTCTAGATTGCCTTTATGCATGAAAGTTTCTCTGTTAGGCTTTAATCGCTTTCTAGTAGTTCCTTAGAGTAGTGTATGAAAGTTTTCTAGTAGTGTATATGAGAAGCTTTCCACAGTGAATAATATATGAAAGCTTTCTAGTAGTGCGGCTTTCATTATATGAAAGCTTTTTAGTGTATGAAAGATTTCTAGTAGTGTATAAAGTTTTTAGTGTATGAAAGCTTTCTAGTAGTGTGTATGAAAGTTTTTTAGTGTATGAAAGCTTTACCGGCGGAGTGTCATATGAAAGCTTTTTAGTGTATTAAAAGCTTTCTATTGTGTATGAAAGCTTTCTAGTAGTGTGTATGAATATGAAACTTTTACACTAGTGTATGAAAGCACCTAGTAGTAGTGTATGTGACGAAAGCTCTTAGCAGTATGCATGAAAGCTTTCTTTTAGTTCCCATGAAAACTTTCTAGTAGGTATCACTCTAGCTTTTGTGTAATGATTAGCTTTTTTATGTGATAGAAAGCTTTCAGTAGTGTGTATGAAAGCTTTAAAGTGTATGAAAGCTTTCTAGTAGTGTGTATGAAAAGCTTTCTAGTGTATGAAAGCTTTCTAGTATTTGTATGAAAGCTTTCTAGTAGTGTGTATGAAAGCTTTTAGTACAATTGTATGAAAGCTTTCTAGTAGTGTACATGAAACTTTCCATGTCTATTATTGGCACTTAAGCTTTAGTAGTGTGTATGAAAGCTTTTATAGTGTATGAAAGCTTTCTAGTAGTGTGTATGAAAGCTTTTTAGTATGAAAGTAGTGTATGAAAGTTTTCTTTCATGAAAGTAGTAGTGTATGAGAAAGCTTTCTAATTTCAAGTGTATGAAAGCTTTCTAGTAGTGTGTATGAAAGCTTTTAGTGTTAGTGTATGAATGAAGCTTTCTAGTGTGTAGAAAAGTTTTAGCTTTTAGTCTGTATTGAAAGCTTTCTAGTAGTGCATGAAAGCTTTTATGAAAGCTTTCTAGCCAGTAGTGTATATGAGAGCTTTTTAGTGTATGAAAGCTTTCTAGTAGTGTGTATGAAAGCTTTAGTGTATGGAAAGCTTTCTAGTAGTGTGTATGAAAGCTTTTTAGTGTGGTAAAATTTTACCAAAGCTTTCTAGTGAAAGTGTGTAGTAGTCTGTAGCTGAAAGCTTTTTAGTGTATGAAAGCTAATAGTATGTAAGTGTTTATGAAAGTTTCTAGTAGTGTATGAAAGCTTTCTAGTAGTAAGTATGTATGAAAGCTTTTTGGTGCGAGAAGCTGGTAATTATTCAATGAAAGCGTTTTAGTGTATGAAAGCTTTTAGTAGTTGTGGCATGAAAGCTTTCTAGTAGTGTGTATATGAAAGCTTTAGTAGTGTATGAAAGCTTTCTAGTAGTGTGTGTATGAAAGCTCTTAGTATTATGAAACTTTCTAGTAGTATGAAGAAACTTTTAGTGTATGAAAGCTTTTAGTGTATGAAAGTAGTGTATGAAAGCTTTTAGTAGTGTATGAAAGCTAGTAGTGTGTATGAAAGCTTTTAGTAGTATATATGGTATCTTAGTAGTGTGTGAGAAGATTATTAATGAAAGCTTTTCTAAGTGCATCTAGTAGTAGTGTAATATGAAAGCTTTTTAGTAGGTATTATATGAAAGCTTGTATGAAAGCTTTCTAGTAGTTTACATGAAAGCTTTCTAGTAGTGTGTATGCAAAAGCTTTTTTAGTAGTATGGAAGCTTTCTAGTAGTGTGTATGAAAGCTTTTAGTGTATGAAAGCTTTCTAGTAGTGTATGAAAGCTTTTTAGTAGTAGACAATGTAGTGAAAGCTTTCTAGTAGTTATGGCTTCTATGAAAGCTTTTAGTAGTGTATGAAAGCTTTCTAGTAGTGTGTATGAAAGCTTTCTAGTAGTGTGGCGGAGAAAGCTTTTTAGTGTCTTTGTATTCTAGTAGATGAAAGAGTTTAGTAGTGTGTATGAAAGCTTTTTAGTGTATGAAAGCTTTCTAGTAGTGTATATGAAAGCTTTCTAGTAGTGTGTATGAAAGCTTTTTAGTGTGTATGTAAGCTTTCTAGTAGTTTATATGAAAGCTTTTAGTATAGTGTGTATGAAAGCTTTGTAGTAATTATTATGAAAGCTTTCTAGTAGGTATGAAAGCTTTAATAGTAGTGTATATGAAAGCTTTTTAGTGTATGAAAGCTTTCTAGTAGTGTGTATGAAAGCTTTCTAGTGTATGAAAGCTTTTTCTATGAAAGCTTTTTAGTTTATGAAAGCTTTCTAGTGGTAGTATATGAAAGCTTTTTAGTGTATGAAAGCTTTCTAGTAGTGTGTATGAAAGCTTTTTAGTGTATGGAAGCTTTCTAGTATTGTGATGAAAGCTTTTATTTGGCATGAAGCTTTCTAGTAGTCAGTATGAAAGCTTTCTGGCTTTCTAGTAGTGTGTATGAAAGCTTTTTGTAGTGTAGTTCTAGTAGTATGAAAGCTTTCTACACTGGGGTAGCGAGAGAAAGCTTTCTAGTAGTCAGTATATGAGAGCTTTCTAGTAGTTCATGGGCTTTCTAGTAGTTTAGGCTTTTTTGTATATGCATAGGGACCTAGTAGGGATGAAAGCTTGTACCAAAATTTTGGACGGACCCATTTGTCCCTACCAATAATTGGATGTGAACAACATGTTTATAATTTACCATACAGCAGCCGCTTCTTTTCCTCTCTAGTGAATTAATATGAGGAAGCTTCTCTGCCTGGTAGCTGCAGCTGCCTGCTCTTTCCTGTCCCCATTTTCCCTACATAGCAGCGCATCAAGCATGTGCTGCTTAGCGGTTTAACTCTCGCTGATTATGCTGCCTGCCTTGGTGTTCGCCCGCTCTCTCTTTCTGATTGGCGTCACCCTTTTTTAGTCTGTGGCGTAGCTGATTGCGTGTTTTCAGCGCTGTATGTGCTTGAGCTGCCTAAAAAAAAAGGCAGCTAAAATAAATTAATATTGGGCCAAGAAACTAGTCCAAATAAAAAAAAAATATTATCTACGCTAAAACAGGTGAAAGCTTCTGATTGGAGTTCTGTAAAGAAGCAGGAGAGAGTTTTTTGATTTGTGGAACTTGAGAAATGTAAGTTAACAACGTTAGGATTTCTTTTATTTTATCTTTTAATCAGATAGCCAAAGGCTCCTTAAAGAAGATCTTTTATGAAATGAAACCAGGTGAAACAGAAACGTTTAAACGTTTCCTTTGGAGGAGTTCTGGATGGAGAATATTGACAGACAAAAACTATTTTTTTTTTACTTCTTAAATGCAAAATGTTTACATATTTTTTACAATCTTGGTATAATTCCTGCTCTAAGTGGGTCGCTCTGTCGGCTAAAGGCACATTTTAGTGGCCCTATACTCCAGTTTACGATTAATCAATTACTAAATTAGTTCACGATTATTTAAATAATTTGTTAATATGATTAATTGTTTCAGCCATAGATAAAATACATGAAATTAGCTACACAGAGTAACTACAGCCCAGATGTAAAACTTCTAATATTAATACTTTAAATGCTCAGTGTCAGTTCCTCTTATAGTTCCAGTGCACATGTAAATACAATACATTTATTTGCCATCCCTTGAATGTATTATTTTTGCATGAGAGAGCATATTAGATTAGAAAAAAAATAAGAGTGGGGTTTACCTCTGTACAATTCTCTATCTTCAGAAGAAAACACAGGATAAATCCACATATTATAGACTATATTTGGTTAAACAGACACTGTCTTAGTCGCAGGTAAATTTTAATGCAATCCTTTTCAAAGTGGAAAAAGTCCTAATTCCACATTCATCAGAGCCAGTTATGCTTTAAATATTGATAAACAGCCCTGAGGGGAGCCCTCAGGGCTGCGTCCTGAGCCCCCTGCTGTTCACCCTGATGACACATACGACTGTGCCCCCAGGTTCACCACCAATCACATCGATGAAGTTTGCGGACGACACAACGGTGGTGGGCCTCATCAGGGACAACAACGACCAGGACTACAGAGAGGAGGTGGAGCAGCTGGTGGGCTGGTGCAGTGACAACAGTCTGATCCTGAACGTGGAGAAGACCGAAGGAGATCATCGTCGACTTCAGGAAGAACCGGCCCCACCATGCTCCACTGCTCATCAACAGCTCAGCTGTAGAGGTGGTCAGCAGCACAAAGTTCCTGGGGGTGCACATCACGGACAACCTCACCTGGAGTGTAAACACTTCATCTCTCTGGTGAAGAGGGCACAGAAGCGCTTGTACTTCCCTGAGGAGGATGAGGAGGGCCCGCCTGCCCCCGCCAATCCTCACCACCTTCTACAGAAGCACCATAGAGAGTGTTCTGACCAGCTGTCTCTCTTTGTGGTGTGGAGGCTGCAGAGCCTCCGACTGGAAGAATGTGAGGAGGGTGGTGAGGGACAGCAGAAGGAATAAGCTGGGGCTCCTCTTCCCTCCATTAAGGACATTTCATCACAGCGCTGTGTGTCCCGAGCCCGTAATATCATCAAAGACCCTCACACCCCCCACCATGGACTGTTGTCCCTGCTGCCCTCTGGGAAGAGGTTCCGCAGCATCCGCTGCAGATCCACCAGGTTCTGCAACAGCTTCTTCCCCACTGCCATCAGACTGTTGAACCTTTGATCCACAAACCGAACTCTGCACCTATTGCACATTATCGGTCATCAATGCTGCTGAACGTTTAACTTTTAGCCCTTTAAGTCCATCTAATTTCTATTCTCAACCGGCGGAAAAATAACGCATTTTTGCACAAATGCCTACCTGCACTGAACCATTGCAATTTGCACACTGTCTTTATCCACTGCACTGTTTACACTTTGACCACTGCTGCACTTTTTGTATAACAATCCGGAAAGGTATTCATCTCATTTGAAATATCAATGCAATGTTCATAAGCTGTATGCAACGCAATTTCGTTCTGTATGCACTCTGTGCATACAAAATGACAAATAAAGAAGTCTAAGTCTAAGCATCTAGTGCATGTAGTGCTTATAAGATTTGTATTAATGTAACAAGAAATGCTACTGTTCTCTTTAAACAAAATGAGCCCTGAAGCTCACATTAAGCATAAAAAAGAGCATGCATATTTTGCAAAGGACCAATGAAACTGACCAATAGTGTCCCTACCAAAGTTGAAATCAAACCTACGCCTTGCTAGTAGTGGCGAAGTATTATATGAAAGCTTTCTAGTAGTGTATATTGAGAAGCTTTCTAGTAGTGTATATGAAAGCTTTCTAGTAGTGTATATGAAGGTAAAAAAGCTTTTCACTAGTTTATATGAACAGTTCTCACTACTGTGTATAAGAGCTTTTGAGTAGGTTATATAAGAGGCAAAATGTTTTTCACTAGTTTATGTGAGAGCTTTTCACTAGTGTTTATGCCCCGTTTTCAGTATATTATATGGAGAGTTTAATTTACATATGTGTATATGCAGAGTTAATTCTGATTTATGTCCCTGAGGGCACCTCATAAGTCCCTCCCTGATGCAATGGAGAAGATGAATTGAAGGTCTAGGTCTTGAATCCTGTCTGTGAATGTGCACGCCGCAGATTGCAGACTAATCCTCGCTCCAACCGAACAAAAAAACCTGACCTGTGTAACAGGCCAAAAACACAATAAAACTCTTTTTAAATACTCGAATTATACAAATAAATTCTTCTTTATAAACTTAATATGTTAACCGGATAACAGTTTATGACTCTCCGCCAAAAGAAAAAGTACAACATGATGAAAATGCAGAAAAATAAACACAAAACTCACCAAAACCGATGTAGCTTAGTTCTCATAAAATCCCTGTTTGTTCCCACAAGGTAAATTATGTTTTGTTTTACTATAATATTGACTTTTCCTGTTTCCTCCGCTCTCTCCTTCAGGTCTGTGTACTGCAGCGCTGCGCCTCTAACGCTGGTTCCTTAAAGGAACAGCGACGTTATGTTTTCTGCCTACATACTTGACCTGTTATCTGATCTATTTCAGTTCCTAATCTGAAACAAAAATCACAACATGTTTCCATTTTAAGTTCTCAACAGAATTACATTTAAACATAATTTCTGATCCTGGTCTTTAGTGTTGAAGTCAGTGATCTTTGTTAAAGTTATTCTGCTCTCATTTATCTCATACTAAGAAAATATAAAACCAAAAAAGAATTCTCCACAAAATGTGTCGTATTCAGAGCAACTAAAATAAACATTTCTATCTGCAGTTAGAGAAGTTAAAAAAATTTAAAAGTTAGAGAAATTGTTTGTTCTAAAACCCTCCACAGGATTAATTGTAATTAATTAACTATTTACCATTAGGGTAATCAAGTAATCAGTCTGTTTAACATGCCAACTGGTAAAAGAAAAACTAACTCTGAGCAGAAAATAGGTCAAAACTATACAACATATATAATAATTTGGATGATTTAAGATGAAAATTCTTCTTTCTCTGTAAATGTTCTCAAACTAGAACTCCTCAGGTGGCAGTTTTAGTTTCAACTGAATCAGATCCTGAAAAGATATTTTATGAAAAAAACTTTTGCTAAGAATTCATCCTGATAGTGTTTACTTTGTTATTTTTGAGCATGAACAGATATTCTTACTAATTGCAATCAATAGACATAAACTCTGCTGTGCAGCCTCACCATCATCTAACAAACTCTGGCAGCTTCAGCTCCTGCCTCAGTGAAAACCAAACTTCATGTTTATTCTAAGCGCTACTCAGCTGTTTCCCTCTTGGCATCAAACATTTTGTTCTGTTTTTCACACTTGATCTGGACTTTCTATCTTTCTTTTCACATCTCTGGTCTCTTTGTTCCATTACTCTCTGGTTTACTCATTGCACACATGGACAATACTGTACATCCACTAACTTGATCTTATGCTAAATATTCAAAAAAATAAAGTTTAAACAAATAGAGCAAAACAAAGAGAAAAAGCAGAAATAAAATACAATAAGCCAAAAAGGCACCATAATTTATTCCAAAAGTCTTTGTAAACAAATAAGTTTGCTGACATAAAAAATTTGTAGAGCCAAAGTTTGTGACAGCCTCCCTTCAAGAGGAGATGCTAAATCTAAGGAATGAAAGACAAAAATAAAATCTAACAACAGTGAATTATTATGTAGTTACATTTTTTGGGATTCTCCTTACTTAAAGTGACAAAAAGTTTTACCGTCTCAAAGTTCCAGAGCTCTAATATATCTATTTTTTATATCATGCTTTATCACATCTGGGATCACATGAGATGTTGGTTTTATTTCTCAGTTTTGTCAAAGCAGTAACATAGACTAAAAGGTCATATCGATACACAAAAAGCATTTTTTTTTTTTTACATGTAATTCACAATTTCTGCCACTGTTGTCCACCTTACCCGTCTGCTATTGCTGCCCCTGGCTGACTAATCCACTTTAATTAGCAAGGAATCATGGGATAAGTTACGACTCAAAGGAATCGGGTAAAAAACTCAGCCTAGAATGGCTGCCTTCAAACAGTGCAGCCCCTTAATGTAGACTTATACTTAGACTTAAACTGCCAACTTTGCCTAACCTGAACTGATTGTAAATATAATGGACAGCATTATAGTTGCAAATTGTTGAAAGATATTCAACATTTAAAAAACAAGGATCCTTGAAGGAACAGAGATAAACTGACCTGCAGACCAGACAAACTTTGCTTCACTGTATTTAGTGTAAAACACTGGTTCTCCTCTTCCTGCTCTGCACACATATCCTGCTGTGTGATTCTGTCCATTAATGAGGTAGGAGTTCTGTTCAGTCCAGTTGGTTCTGCCAGTCAGCAGCTCTAAGCTGTAGAAGCTGCTGGATTTTGCTGGAACCACTTTATACCAGAAGAACCTCCATCCTGCAGATGGATGCTCCAACCCCCCACAGGTCAGAGTCACTGAGGCTCCAGGACTCAGCCATGATGGAGACACAGAGAGGACAGGCTGAGGTTTATCTGATGGAGACACAGAGAGGACAGGCTGAGGTTTATCTGATGGAGACACAGAGAGGACAGGCTGAGGTTTATCTGATGGAGACACAGAGAGAACAGGCTGAGGTTTATCTGATGGAGACACAGAGAGGACAGGCTGAGGTTTATCTGATGAAGACACAGATAATCAGAGACAGTCATGATCTATCATAGTTTCTATTCTTTATTCTTGTCCTTCTTTTGATTAATGCTAAGTTAATTACCTTCATGTTTAGGAAAAGTAAGAGTCACATTAGCTGACTGATTCAATATTTTATACCTAGCTTTTAATTACTGATCATTTTATAGGGGTGTTAATTCATAAACATTTAAGCCAATTACCACAAAAAACTACTAAAGTTGTGTATTTTTGTCTTATTGTTTTTCTAAATAAAACATTTTAGAGGCTTCACAATATATACAGTAAACACATGACAACAAACAACCAGGATGAACAATAATACAATGATTTAATATTAATTTAAATTGGCTTTTGGTTCTAGTTGAGCAGTGGTATCAGGTGGGTTTTAAAAAATGTTGTTCTAATATTTTCGATATTCTAATATGTTTATTTTTTGCTATTCTTATACTACCGTTTTATTGTATATTTTATTGCCTACTTATGTTTTTTAATTATTTTATTGTAACAAACTTTATGAATTGTTTAACAAAATGTTGATTCACTAAATAAACTTAAATTCCAAGATATTTTCTAAGCTCCTGCAGAGAAAATGCTATCAAAGTTCTCATTATTCCTTTTATAAAAATGCAAAAACTTTGGCTGTTTGAGTTAAATTACATTGACATCATTCTTAATAAAACAGTCTAGTTTATCAAAACCTTGTCACAGTCAATTTTATGAGGGATTGTTTATCTTTTAATACTTTATTCTCTTTAGTTAAAAATTCTAAATTTTCTGTTTTGTCTCTAATAGCATTAATTACATAAATCTTAATATTTCAAAGTCATCAGAAAATAGAATCTGAGGAGAATAACAGGTTTGTGATATCAGAGCCGCATCACTGATTACAGCTCTAGCTGCTGCCTTTAACACTGTTGACCTGAATATCCGAATCCATCCATCCATCCATCCATGGACTATGGATGAAAGGCAGGGTAAACCCTGGACAGGTCTCCATTCCATTGCAGGGTAACACAGAGACACACACTCAACCCTAAGGTCAATTTAGAGACACCAGTTAACCTATTAGTCATGTTGTTGGACTGTGGGAGGAAGCTGGAGTACCCAAAGAGAACCCACAAAAGCAAAGGGAGAACAAGCAAACATGCAGAAAGACCCTAGGCCAAGAATTGAACCCAGGACCTTCTTCCTTCAAGGCTTCTGGGCTACAACAGGCACCATGATGCTGCACAATATCCTAACATCACAAGTATATCATTATTTACAGGAATATATTATAAAGACATTTTTGTTTGCTTTATCCTGGCCATTTTATGTCTGTTTTATTTGTAATCAAAGATTAGATAAATACAGTTAGAAGAAAATCAGCTCTGTGGTGACTCCTTTCCTGAATGCTCACACTTGTAGAAACCTTCATCTGACTTTGACACTGCAGAGATCTTCAGCTCCCCTCTGCTGTCATTTTGGATCAGTTTGTTATTGTGATAGAAAAACACATTGGAGAGTTTTTGCTCTTTATATCTGCAGCTCAGAATAACAGGATCTCCCTCAGTCACAGGATGGGCGGGGCTCACCAGGATGATACTATAATGTTTATCTGTAAAACAGTCAAGATAATCAGAAAACTGTGATCTCATTTCAACACCTCTGAAGCTATCACCTTATTGTTTTTAATTAATTTGTAAAACAGAATTTGTAAAGAAAAAAAATGAAATACTGTAGATCCAAATCCTATCAGTAGCCATGTCTGTTCCAGCTGTATCATTATTAGAATTTCTTTGAGTATTATGTCTTCAGTACAGGGGCCATAACAGGGGCCATGGCATGATCTACAGGGGCACTGGCCCCCATTGGCCCCTGTCTAGAACTGCCCATGACTGTCAGGTTTTAGACATTCCAACAGAAAGGTTTACATCTGGCCTTTATATTAAGTTTAGAGAAACACTCACCTCTTATAATGTCACTGTGATCTAATCTCTTTCCTGATTATTGATGACTGTTTGCCTTTTTTCCATCTGTTATTGAAAATGTCATCCCCCTTCCACATCTGGCAGTGTACTGATGCCTTTCTGTAATAGGGGAACTGTGGAGGAAGCTCAACAATAGGTACTTGGTGCATGGGAAGAGGCTTCACAGCATTCAGTGCAGGTCCAGCAGATTCCAAAACAGCTTTTTCCCCACTGCCATCAAACAGCTGAATGTTAACAAAACTGAAAAAAGAGAAAAAAAACTGGAAAAAAGCTGTGGAAAAACCCCCAACTGTAAATCATGTCACAGTCTCTGCATCAAACTGACCTTATCAAAGCATTTTTTTGCACCATGTTTTTTTTCTCCCAATGTTTACATCTGATACTACATTACTGCTGCACCTTAAGAACTGGAGATGTCATGAGAGCTGTACAAAACAAAATTTTGTTTTGTATTGTGACGACCCCCTCTGTCCAGTAGGTGTTGTCATGTCACTGTTTGTTTTTGTTCTTTCCAGGAAGCGGGTGGAGGGGCTGCTAATTGATAGCACCTGATGGCTGTCAAATAATAAATTCCAGTCAGTCACTGGCTCTACTTGATTTGGCCTCCCGACCAGACCGGAACAGGCAGCATTGATCCACACTTCTCTTTGGCTGGCTGAGCAGTTCTTCCATGACATAATTGGGAGAAAATTAATTATTCTTTGAATCCGCTTGTCTGTCTCTCATTTTTGTCAGTTCCTATATTTTCCTATATGACAAAATGGGGGCTTGTCGGTTTGAATCCAGATTGGAGATCAGCTCTCAGGTAGTGTGTTTTGAGTTGTGAACTCTGACTTGTAGGGGTACGTTGATGAGCGTGCTTTGTTAGTGGGTGAAGCAGCCACTGCATATCTGTTTTGAGGGAGTGTTTTTGTGTAGCAGTTTAGGTGAATGCTCCCACACAATTTGTAGTAAGTCGCGGTGGTTCTGTCCCTGTTAGGCTTAACAACTTCCCTTATGGAGTGTGTTGAGGGGGAGGGTTTAGTGTGGTGTGTATGTGGATAGAGCAGTTGTTCTCTGGAACACATCTGGAGTTGCAGGATGGTCGCCAGTTATTGGTTGCTTTTCTGGACTCTTGGGCGTTAGTATATAAAAACCCACTCTGGAAACAACCGAAAACTAGGGGGGATATTAGTTAGATCCTGGTTAGGCAGTTAGAGAGACGGGGTCACTGTGACACTGTGGCTGTTTTGGGATTGTGGGAGCTTATAGTGCTACTGTTAGGGTTGGAACTAAGGTGTTGTGTGAATAATTGTTATTGTCATGGCTGCTGTTGACAAGTTTTTGCAAGATCCGTCTCAAGAGGGGTTGGAGTGCTGCACACATGAACAATTATTAAAGGTCGCTGAACATTTTAAATTGGAGGTCAGTGATAAGTGGTCTAAGGAGAGTATTAAAGCTAATCGTTAAAGCTAATCTAACTGACTCAGGTGTGTTAGGACCAGCTAAGTTTCAGGCTACTGGGACATGGTTGAACACTGAGGTTTTTTAAACTAGCTTGACTGTTGAACAAAAAAGCGGGAGCTGCTTTTGCTGCAGGCTGGCATAGAACAGCAAAGATTATATGAAAAAATTAGAGTTGGAAGAAAGTAGATTGAGTTAAATTATTGAGGGCCACGTTGCCCTTGATGCTTCCGATAGGCAAAACTCTAGCTCGTTTGATGTTGGCAATAATCTGCATTTATTTCCTCAGTTTTCTGAATGGGATCTAGATACATTCTTGCCCCTGTTTGAGCATGTTGCTGATAGTAGAGGCTGGTCTGAGCCGGACCGGACACTGCTTTTACAGTGTGTGTTCACAGGCAAAGCACAAGAAGCATAGCCTACGCTGCTCTCCCAGTGAATGACAGTAGGCTTTATGCCACTTTGAAGAAGGCTGTTTTAACAGCTTATGAGTTAGTACCAGAGGCTTAGCGACAGAGGTTTCAGACATGGCAGAAGGGTGGGAGACAAACCCATGTTGTGTTTGGATGGATGGATTTCAGGTGGGCATGTTTATTTGGATCAGACTGACATATGTCATTATTGCAAAGCCAGGTGCCATTGGAAGCGTGAACGCCTTAAATGGGGTGATCAAGTGAAATCTACTGCTTATGCTGACTCTGAAAAACATGCTGGTTTTGTTTCCTCTAAGCTAGTGTAAGTAGAACGGAAGTACACTTTGGACAAGGAGGATTTTTCACCTTTTGTTTCTGAAGGCCATGTGTCCATAGTGGGGAGTAAAGCTACAGTGTCATAAAGGGATATTGGGGCTTTTAATTCATATATTGTGAGCACCAATACTGGTGACCATGTTTTGATGTGGGGAATGGGACTTTTGGTGGAACCAGTTCCACTGCATAGATTTACATTGACAGGTGGATTGGTTCAGGGAGAGGTTATTATGGGGGTGCCCCCTGCACCTCCTCTCCAGGGGGTGGATTTAATCTTAGGCAATGATCTTGCTGGTGGCCGGCTTTGGGCCGATTGTCCGCTACCTGCACCCATAGTAACTTTTTACCCTGGTTTTGGGAAGTTGGATGAGAGTGCAGAATTTTTCCCTGGGGTTTTTACAGCTTGTGCAGTGACACGAGCTATGCACCATGCTGAATCTGCATCTGTTCCTGACCATGAAGGTGGGGGAGCAGAGGAAGGTGATTGTTTTCTGTGTATACGTCCCTGATTCTCTTTTGTCTGTTTCTCATAGTGACCTGATGACAGAGCAGGGAGCAGATTATTTTCTTCGTCATCTATTTGATCAGGTTTTCATGGAGGAAGAGAGAGTTGCCAGTGGGTACGTGTTGAAAGATGGATTGTTGGTACGGAAATTATTGTTACATGGGGAGGGTTTTATTGGTGACCCACTCTGGCAGACTGTTGTTTCCTCTAAATTTCACAGTGAAGTGTTAAAGTCTTTCCATGGTCAATCAGGGTATTTGGGGGTCCACAAGACTAACAATTATATCCTGCATCATTTTTTCTGGCATCGGTTAAAAAAGGATGAATACATCAAAACCTGCTATACCTGTCAGATGACAGGGAAGCCAAACCAGAACATTAAGCCAGTTCCCTTGTATCTAATTCCGGCAATTATGCAACCCTTTGAGCATCTCATTATTGACTGCGTTGGTCCTTTGCCCCATTCTAAGGCTGGGAGTAATTATTTGTTAACAGTAATGTGTCAGACAACAAGATATCAAGCTGCATATCCACTCAGTGCTATTACTGCTAAGACTGTGGTGAAGGCTCTGATACAGTTTATTTCTATTTTTGGTATTCCAAAAGTCATCCAGTCCGCTCAAGGTTCAAACTTTTCTTCTCATTTGTTTGCTCAAGTCTTGAAATTTAAAAGTAAAACATAAACAGGCTTCTGCATACCATGCTCAGAGTCAAGGTGCTCTTGAGAGGTTCTACCAGACCCTCAAGTGCTTGTTGCATAGCTACTGTGTGGAGTTAATCCGGGGGAGGATGGTTTACCATGGCATTTTGTGGGCCGCTCGTGAGGTGGTGCAGGAGAGCTCAGGTTTTAGCCCAAATTAGCTTGTTTTTGGACATAGAGTGCATGGGCCACTTAAACTGTTGCATGATGCTGCGAGACCTTCACAACCTCCGACTAGGTTAATTGACTATGTCAATGGCTTTAGGCCTTGTTTGTGTGTGGCGGTGGAACTGGCTAGGGAGAAATTGACCTCAGAAGAAAATGAAACGCATCCATGACTGTAAGGTGGAAAGTCTGTGTTTTAGTCCTGGTGATCAGGTTCTTGCATTGTAACCAATTGTGAGCTCCCCTTTTCATGCTAGATTTACAGGACCATTTACAGTCCTGGGCAAGCTGTCAGATCAGAACTATCTGCTGTCAACGCCAAGGCATAGGAAGTCAGCACAACTTTGCCATGTGAATTTATTAAAACCATCTTACACTCGGGATTCACAGGTATCTGCCATTAAAGGAGAGGAGCCGCAGGTTGAGAAGACAGTCTCAGTAGTTCCTACAGTGGGTGGTTTAGGATTCTTGTCTGCACTTGAGAATGATGGGGTAATTCCACCTAGTGAGAGTTTGTTGACTGGCAGTTTGAAAAATTCAGATGCACTGAGGAATCTGGTTTCTTTATTTGCACACTTGTCTCAGGAGGAGGGCGCTGAGTTGACTGCTGTGTTAAATGAATATCATTGTTTGTTTGGTGATGTGCCCTGTCAAACTCACTTAATGCAACATGATATTGATGTAGGTGAGGCCCAGCCAATTCGGCAGTGCTTTTATAGAATAACTGAAGAAAAGCGGAAGGTCTTGGATGGGGAGATTCAGTACACGCTTGATAATGATATTGCTAAACCCTCTGCATCTAGCTGGGCTTCATCTTGTTTGTTGGTGAAAAAGGCTGACAAAAGTTTTAGATTTTGTACTGATTATCAGAAAGTGAACATGGTTACAAAACCTGATGCTTACCCTATGCCACGCATGGAAGACTGTGTTGATCAGGTTGGCTCAGCTCAGTTTGTCAGCAAGTTTGATTTATTGAAGAGTTTTTGGCAAGTTCCATTGTCTGAGAGCTAGTGAGATTTCTGCCTTTATAATTCTCATTGGTCGGTTTTCTTACTTTGTTATGAGTTTTGGCTTGCGTAACGCACCAGCAACGTTCCAGTGTCTCATAAACATGGTTGCGTCTGGTTGTCCCATTTTTGTCAGTTCGTATGAGTGGGGCGTGACAGTATACACTCTGTGTATACAAAATGACAATAAAGTTTGTCTAAGTCTAAGTCAATTGCAAAGAGTTGAAGGTCTTTAATAAATATAAATATACAAAATACCAACGGGGACCCATAAAAAATGATCAGGAACAAAAAAAAACTGTTTTCTTTTTTAATAACAAGAAATATTTTTTACATACATTTTTGGTTAGTATGTAAAACACTTTAAATGTGCATGTTAAAATATAAACTTTGTTTTTACTTACTTTCATTTAGCATGATAACTCTGCCCATTCACATCCAGAAATGACCCCTAATGGGAACATTAAACATTCACTTATTGACATACTACCTGCTGATTTTAACACGTCATAATAAGCATAGTTAACAACAAAATGATTATTGTGTTAAAATCTTAAAAAGCTGCAATCTCACCACAATTTATTTGCATTAAATCTTATTTTGCATAAATATACATTCAGCTTGTTTTTATTGGGTTAAAGAGTTGTGGCAATGATTAGTAGCCGATGAAACAAATCTACAAAAAGTGTCCTGGTAAAACCAAGACTTTGAAGATGAAAATGGCTGAAAAGAAAAACTAAAAAAGCAAGACAAAGCAATATAAATCAAAGTTAACTGTTTGATAATATATGTCTACTTAAAAAAAAAATAATAATAAACTGAAGTGAAGTTTTGTCATTTAATTGAAAAGCTGATACTAAGATAAAATACCAGAAATAAACACATTTTTATGTGAAACATTGTGTTGCTGATAAAAGACAGGCTACCACAAAAGAAAAAAAAAACAACTAACAAAATCCACAGAAAAATGTTTAAAATTGTTGAGACATCTTTGTATGTCTGTTATTGTTTTCAAGGTGTTTCATAGAATAAACCGCTCCATGTGCTGCTTCTGGACTCTACATTCCTGTAAAGAAAAGGAAAAAGATTGAAAAAGTTTCTTTTTCGCCTTCATTTTTTGCAATCATCACTGTAAATTATGAGAGTTTGACAACGTTTCACATTTTAAAAGACTTGCAATAATTTAAACACTTTTGTGCTCATTGCTAAGAAGAAGAAAAACATTACTATGAATGTGCATCAGTAAACCATCAGAAAAAAACCTAATTATACAGTCATAAGAATTATAGATGATATAGAAGGACTATGAATAAACGTATATACCTTTCTGTTCATTTTTTCTTTTTCATTATGTTGAATTATCTATTAGCATTCACTCGATTCTAAGAAAAAATAAGATGTCAGTATTTTTCCAAAGTACAAAAACAAGTTCCTCATCTTTTGAACATAGACAGAGAGGAGATATGATGGCTCAGAGCCACTGATTCACTGACAGCGTTCCTCTAATTACTAGCTGAAGTTAAAGGCTAAATATTTCTCTAATTGCTCATTAAGTGTGGGAACAAAGACTTTATATGTCAGTTACAAGCATCTCTAATCTAAAGAAGCTCCTCGTATCATCTAACCACCAGCAACAGACTGACATATGGCTGCCCACATGTTGCTTTTAATTTTCTATGCTTTGCTGAATTAGTTTGTTTTATTTACTATTTTGTCACAAAGAAATACAAGAATTATACATCATATAGTTTTTTTTTGTTTGTTTGTTTGTTTGTTTGTTTGTTTGCAGGAATGGTTATTTGATGCTGTTTGATTTAGTTGCACATCTATTTATTTTTGTTAAATGACTTGAAAAGCATAACTTTTTAGATTTATATAGTTGTGCTTAACAATTTACATACCCTCCCATTAAAGAAAATGATACATTTCCACTAGTAATTCAAATAACACAAAACTGAAAAAGAATAAATGAATTAAAAATGATTAAATTGTTATTTTCGTGACGCTGATAACTAGCCTGATTACTCATTTCATTCACCTTCTTAGCTCCGCCCAGTTCTCATCACCGTTCATCTGATCCACCTGCTTCAGCTCTTGATTAACCAGCCTTTAATCAGTCAACAGTGCCAGATTATTCAAGCCTTAGGTGAGAGTGCTTTTTTATTATCAAACGTCCTATATTTCATCACTAAATTTGTATTGTGTTGTATTTAAAGCTTAGTTAACAGGAAACCTTTTCAAAGTCTTCAACATTTTTGATCATAAAAAGTATGATGCATAAGTACTTTTACTAGTAACTTGTTACTGTGATTATGCAGTAACTAGGTTACTAACTTAGTTACTTTGTTAAGAACTAACTAGTAACATAACCAATTACCTTTTCTTTTATTTTTTTAAGTAATACTGCTGTTGGAGCTGAAAGCACCCACCTGTGGTTTCTGCTTCAATATTACTGTAAACAGGATCCTCATCTGGGTCATCAGGGCTCCCTGTTAATGATAAAAAAATTAACAAAGAAAAGAATATCTAAAGCTGAAAAATGTTGAAACATCTTTTCTCATAGCTGCTGATTCTGGTTTTCACAAGCAAACAAATATTGTTATTAAAGGACTATTTTATTATCCTGGCATAGGCTGGAATTATACCGTGTAGTATTCAAATTGAACTATATGTATAGATATATACATATCCTCCTTCCTACTGCCCACTTCGACTGAAATTTCTGACCTCATTCAAAAATCCAAGTCCTCAACCTGTTCTCTTGACCCCCTCCCCACAGCTCTGGTCAAAACCTGTCTTACATCCCTCTGCCTCCCCTTCATTACTTCCATTATTCATTCCTCACTCTCCTCTGGTATTGTTCCTTCACTTTTCAAAACTGCATCTGTCTCCCCGATTCTGAAAAAACCTGGTTCTGATCCCGCTAACTTTAATAATCTTCGTCCCATTTCTAATCTTCCCTTTATCTCTAAAATACTTGAAAAAATTGTGTCTGCTCAACTCCACACCTTTCTTACCCTCAACAGCCTTTACGAGCCTTTCCAGTCTGGTTTTCGCCCCTCTCATAGTACTGAAACTGCCCTAATAAAATCATCACAAACAATCTCCCCTTATAGCTGCTGACTCTGGACTCCTCTCCATCCTCATCCTTCTCGATCTCAGTGCAGCCTTTGATACCATTTCTCATCCCATTCTCCTCAATAGATTATCCTCTCTTGGCATCTCTCACATCCCTCTTGACTGGTTCCGCTCATATCTCTCCTGACCGCACTCCAGTTTATTCCAGCTCAAATCCTTCACTTCCAGCACCCTTCCCCTGTCACTTCTGGTGTTCCCTCAAGGCTCAGTTCTTGGCCCCTCCTCTTCATCACCCACCTACCTTCCCCTTGGCAGTATTTTCCGGAAATTCAACATTCATTTTCACTGTTATGCGGATGACACCCAGCTTTATTTATCCAGTAAACCCACTTCTTACTCCCCCCCTTGTCCCTTACTAACTGCCAACTTGAAATTAAAGACTGGTTCACCTCGTAAACTTCCTTAAACTAAACAGTGATAAAACAGAACTCCTCCTCAATTGCCAGTGTAAATCCACCCTATCAAAAATCAAAAGTTTCTTACTACCCATTGACAACTCCTTAGTCTCCCCCTCCCCTCAGGTCAAGAGTCTGGGTGTCATCCTCGACTCCTCCCTCCCTCCTTTCAGTCTCACCATAAACAAAATTACCAGGTCTGCTGTACTACCATTTAGCAACATTAACCGCCTCCCGTTCCTCCCTCACCACTCCTTATACTGCCTCTGTCCTTATCCACAGCCTCATCACCTCCGTATTGATTATTGTAATTCTCTTCTTTTTCGGCCTTCCTCATAAATCTCTCCATAAACTTCAACTTCTTCAGAACTCCGCTGCTCGTGTCATCACCAGAACCCCCTCCTTCCATCATATTTCCCCTGTTCTTCACCAACTCCATTGGCTCCCAGTTCAATTCAGAATTCAATTTTAAAATCCTTCTCTATACTTTCAAAGCCATCCATAACCTTGCTCCTCCATATCTGTCAGACCTCCTTCACATTGCCACCTCCTCCCGCTCCCTTAGATCCTCCTCCTCCATCCACCTCACTGTACCCCCAGCTCGACTTGTCACCATGGGGAGCAGAGCCTTCAGCCGCTCTGCTCCCCAGCTCTGGAACTCACTTCCTCCCGACCTCCGCAGTATTGACTCTCTCCCCTTATTCAAAGCCAGACTCAAAACCCATCTGTTCCAGCTCGCCTATCTGTGAATATACTGCTCTTTTACCTATCCATGATTGTTTTTTTTGTTTTTTATGTTCCTGTATCTGTATTTTGTATTTTCATCTCTTTTTATTTATCTTTTGTATTATTTGTAAACTGACCTTGAGTGTCAAGAAAGGCGCTGTTAAATAAAATGTATTATTATTATTAGATGTGGAAGGGCTCCCACAAAAATAAGTGTTGGCAAAAGGGAGGGAGAATGAGTACAATTCTAAGAGAAGATTGGGCCCCTGACTCCCATGTCAAGTTTTGTTTTACAGCTGGCGGAGTTAGCCGAATAATCAAACTCTTGGGAAATCTGGTCAGGGGAACACGCAACAATTTTCACATCGTCAAAGATGGATGGATGGATGGATGGATGGATGGATGGATGGATGGATGGATGGATGGATGGATGGATGGATGGATGGATGGATGGATGGATACATAATATATGCAATACATGTATATTACATTAATAATCAATTTATCACTATTGCCACATATTCAGATAGTGTGTGTGAGTGTTGTGATGGATTTGTATGATGATTTATATACATAATAGACTTTATACTGACTATGCAATGTGATGAGCCTATTTTTTTTTACATAAATTACAGTGATCTACTGATGCGATGAAACAGCAAGGGTGTGTAAATGTGAAGAATTTATCTTTATTCTAAAAGTTTAAAGCCCCCCTGAAAATAAGAAAATCATCATTGTTCAATGCTGTAGTGCATGTACTGTTAACATTCCGTCTGGCCGAACTAACTGGTGTCTATGAATAAACAGAGATCAGTGGTTGTGATCTGTGGTTTTTCCTTGAATCTTAGTAAGGTTAAATATTAAAGTGTGCCGGTTTTTCTTGCTGAATAATGGTGATTGTTTAGAGGCTTTGTTCCATTCTTTGTGCTGAGATGTAGGGAAAGGAAGGAGGTTTGAAAAGGAGTATCCTCCATAGGTTAGATAAGGGGGAAACATAGATAAACAGGTCCTTATTGTGTTTAAGATCCTCATGTCCTGTCTCTGGTGTGAATGGAAAACAGTTGTCTGAAATGAACATATATTTATGTCTTTTGATGAAGTGTTTCTCTTGGAAAGACTCAATGTTCGTGTGTAAGGAGTCTTTGGATAATGGAAAGGTGGGGCAGGACCTAGTCAGAATCACACAGGGAGCTATCTTTAGCTGTTCTGTGTCATTCTCCTCTGCAGAGAGAAATAAAACCTTTCCTTCCTTACTCTCAGTGCTCATTTTTACTCCACAATTTGGCGTCACGAGAACAGGATCCTTCACTGATCCGTCCGCTCGGTGGATTCTAGAAGAAGGGCTGATCACCAAAACCATATGGGTTTTTCCTCTACCTCAAATAGACCATTTAAGAGAAGGAGGACCCTTCTGATGCACCGAGTGGATTGATCTCGACAGGAGGACAATAACTTCAGGAGACTGAGAGAGGAAGAAAACTTAAAAAAAAAACTCATTTAAAGGTAAAAAATAAAAAAATAAAATAAAATATTGTTATAACAAATAGTAGGCCTTAAATTTAGTGAGGGTAAGTCTTTTTTAGACTGAGGGTATGTCTTTTTGAAAGACCGAGTTTTGAAATAGTAGGCCTTGAATTGGCTGAGGGTAAGTCTTTTTTAGATCAAGGGTAAGTCTTTTTGAAAGACTGAGTTTTGAAAAAGAAGGCCGTAAATAGGCTGAGAGTGAGTTTTTTAAAGAGAAATTGTAGGTCTTACTAAGGAAAAGTAGGCCAAGTGTTACAACAAAATAAAAAGAGAAAGCAATGATCCGGAGTAATTGTGAGCACTCAAAATAAGAAAAAGGAGAAAAAAAATATCTTTAAAAAAAAATATCTTTAAAAAAAAACTAAAAAAAAATATCTTCTTTAAAAATATCTTTTAATAGAATATAACATATAATATAATAGAATATAACATATAATATAATAGAATATAACATATAATATAATGATAGGAACAACATAAGAAAATTCACTGTTGTTCTATTTACTAATGCACATCTTTCTTTTTTTTTTTTACTCTTCTGCTTCGGCTGTTGTGGCTGCGGGTTCATCTCCAACGGCACCACTGAACACCTCCAGCCTGTATCCCAGTTTACCACGAGCCTGCTGCTCTCTGCTCAGCCTCCACCTTATCAACTGAAGGCTACAAAAACTCTTCAAATAGATGACGACTTTTATTACCCTTGTTCTCAGAGAGCCGAACCAGAGGAGGAAGACGACGGTGGGCGAACTGAGACCGTCATTTGACCCCCAACCAGACATACACCCAGACTTTAGTATCCCTGGGACCAACAGCGGGGATCCATCTATCACCTTTGCTCCATGGTCACTCAATAGGAGCCACTATCCTCAACAGACTGCAAACAGCCCCTTATGGACCAGCTCTTCAATCAAGGAGGGGCCACCGTAAGGACAATTTGAGTGACTGTGATAGAAAATGTGTGCAACAGGAAAAGAAAATAACAGACTGAGGCACAGCTGACTCTCCTCAAAAACATACACTAAACTGTCTAAACTGTTCTCCATGCAAAACTCAGACAAGAACAGCTCTTCAAATGATGGTTGCTGCTACATCTGTGGCAAACCTGATCACTGGGCCAGAAACTGTCCACACAAAAAACGTGGGGGCAGAGGAGGATGTGGCAGAAGCTCAGTTCATCATGGGGGTCCACCAACCTACCATGGAGGCCAGAGAGGACAGAGAAGCTATTCTCAGCAAGGGGGATATCAGGCACAGAAGCGAGGTCACTCTACCACTAGTGAGGGAGCCGTTAGAGCGACGCCGGTTCCACAGACTGCAAGTAACACATACACACACACACACACACATAGTACATTATAGAGACGTATATTTGTTTCCTAATAATTTTTTATGTTTTACTCCAGTGAGTTGCTGGTCTCATGTTTGAATTGATATTCCTTTCCATCTAATAATGGATATCCAGTAACTAAAACTCTCAATAACAGTTTGGTCAGGTTTTAGTTAGCTTTCTCTGATAAACGGTATCCTACTGTAGCAAAACTTTCTATTTTTCTCTTATCTATAGGTACCTTTTCTTTAATGATGTGCTGTGTTAGAGATCTCTGAGGCTTATCCAATATAAAACAGGCCTGTTTCCTCACCTCATAATATATGACAAAAAGAATATACACTACCTTTCATCAAATCACGAAAACCACGCCCACATTCCAAAGTGACAGCCGGAAGTCCCGCCTCAATTAATATAAAATTAATATAAAATTAATATAAAGTTAATATAAAGTTAATATAAAATTTATATAAAAATTAACTATGTTATTTTAATAACGGTTATGATGATTAAATTATTATTTTTTAAGTATTTGTATTGATTTCTTATTTAATCACTGTTAGCACTCCGTTTCAGCCCTCTGCCTGCAGCAGCAGCTGGAGCAGCTTTGTGATCTCAACTCACTCACACTCACACAGTGAAGCCATCCCACATGCGCAGTAGAGACTTCAATAACGTCACAAGTTGTCTTGCTCCACGTTTATGGAAGTAAATATGGAGGGAAGCTTTAGCTCGCATCTAGCAGTCTTTCTCAAACTTAAAAACACAATCTTTTTAAGATGGTTAGAAAAAAAAAATAAATAAAATGCTCCCCTACATTATCATCCACCATGGTTGTTGTGTTTCTAGCCACTTCTGTGCTCACTCAGACGCAGGTTGCAGTGGAAAAGATCTGGGTCACTTTAGGCTGCTGTGTGAACCCAACCTTTCTCCAGCAAGGATGGGTGACTTAGTGACGCCTGACCGGGGCATTCTATACAAAAGCGTCAGTGTCCGTCTTAAGGGTCTCCTGATGCCAAGGGGTTGCACCAATGAGGAGCTCGGACCACGCCACAGTGTTATCTAATTGGATAGACCTGTTCTCACTCAGGAAACATTTAAGATGGGTGACTTAATGATGGCTGACCGGGGCATTCTATACAAAGGCGACAGTGTCCACCATGAGGGGCTCGGACCTTGGGAGGGGGTAAAAAATACACCACTTAGAAAAAGATGAGAGACTCTTTGCGGATTTCCTGACCATGGTCTGAATCAGATTTCTTTTCATACGGAAGAGGATGTGTCAGCATCTTTATTAGATTTGGGAACAGCGTGGCGTAGCATTATATACATTCAAAAGTCGCGGTATCTGTCTTTGGCAAATCCTGATTCGATCAGCTGATAAGGTGGAGCCACAGCGTCACGATCTGAGCCACAAAGCGTCTGAAACACAATATGTTTAAAGTTAGTTTTTGTTCACTCAATTCACTGCCTGGGTTTTTTAAATAGACAGAATCCTTTTTTTTTTCTTTTCACTATTCAGTCATTGATGGAAATATCTATCGTACAAACCTGATAGATGACAGTCTATGGATTGCAAATGTTTTGTAGCATTCTGCTGCCTGAGGAAAGATTTTCTGCTTTTCTCTGCTGTCCACAGAGAGCAACTTTGACAGAGCGGTTTTTCAGCTCTACGAAAATTGTATCAATAACCGGATAGTGATATTCGTATCTAAAGGCTTATCTATCCATATGTTTGATTATATTCTTAATTTGAAACCAACTGATTGGGAAAACTATATCTTGTTAAAACAAAACTGTCCTCTTTTTTAATAATTTTTTGTATTAATCTCTTGATTTCTTCAAACATTTATTTCTCTACTGAATCATTAATCTTTTTTTATCTGTCCCTAGATTTTTGATTTTTTTTTTATTCTAATAATAGATTTGATATTGTGGCAAACTGATAAATTGTTTAACCCTTTCCTGAGCAGAAATCAGAGAAACGCTTTAGGTAATAGCACCTGAACCTTGTTAACTTAGATTTAACAGATATATCAGCTATATGGTAAATTCACTTTTATTACTGAAAGGTTTTCAAATAGCATAGATTAAAAAAAAGTAATTGCATACAGTATTCAGCCTATAATTTTTAGTTTGCCAAGACCAAGCAGTTTTTAACACATCTCAACCTCCAAATGTAGCTACTGTCTTCTTAGTAATTATGTGAAAAGAGCCTAAAAAAATCTGAAAATTTCTATTCCTGTTTATCTTTTTTTTTTTTTTTAAGCACCCTTATCAGATGGGGAATTCTGTAAAACAGGAGGACATTTTAAGTGCAAATTTGATGGAGCCATTTAGCAATTAGAACTTTTGCTCTATCTAGCGTCATCATTTTGAAGCAGGTGTTTGAGGAGCAGAACTTAAACTACTGAATATTTTCCACCCAGTTATCTGTTTTCTATACCCTACCAGCTTCTCCGTCAGTTTTGTTGTAGAGTGAGTTCCTGTCTTTATGTGTCAGTACAAGAAATGCAGGCAGCAGAAAATGAAGCTCTAGCGGAAGTTCAATTGAAGAAACTCTGACTTACCTCCATCAATCAGAAGCTGATCCGTCTCTGAAGCGAGACAATCAGCTTCGAACTACTCCACCACGAAGCCCAATCAGCGTCCTGCTTCCACTTTATAAACTCCCTCAAATCTCACCCCAGCCTGCTATCCTGCAATGCGCAATGTCAGATTTCGATTCAGACGACAATTCAATTTTCCCTGCTCGGAGAAGCTCCCGTCTAGCCGCTCTCATCTCCTTCTTCCGCGTCACACTCCAAGGGTATATTGCCAGGCTCCGACCTAGACTCTGCTCGGATGTCTCAACGAGCCTCCCTCTTACCTCCTTGTGATTCATCTTCCTCGCCTTCTGCTCTTCAATCTGCTCAGATTCCTGGCCGCAAAAAGACATGCAAGTCCTCCGCTCCCCTCGCCAGGCGCAGAAGGCCTCCCGGATCTGTCCCAGCAGCAGCCACCGCTACGCCCGCTCCTTCTCATCGTTTCGATGCAGCCTTGGACCTTCTTCAGCTTCCTGATTCATAGCAGCTCCCCGTCTAGTCCTTCTGGCGTTTAACAGCTCTCAGCCTCCCTCCCCTCCACCGGACTCTCTCACTCAATCCTTCGACGCTGTCCGCACGCTCCAAACTTGGAAATCCCTGCACTGCCACGTCATCCCTGCCGCTGTCTGCTCAGACGGACCTCCCCCTCCCCTCATTCACATTAGGGAACGCCCGCCGGGCCAGCCTTAGGGTAAGACGTATTCAGCCATGTTTTCATTCATAATTTTCTATCTATTTGAGTTTGCTCTTTATGCTTTGTCTGCCTCTTATTCAGGCATACCTTATATTAACATGCATGCTAATATTTCCACTAGCCTCGTTCTAAATTATTCAGGGGAAATATTTTAATTTAGTCTCTCTTATTCTTCCCTCCCCTGAAGTCGATCAGCAGGTCGCATCAGCAGGTGACGTCACAGTTTTCCTTAAATCATCCGATCTCCGTCTACCAGAGATCTTTCTATTGGCCAATTTTGGCCGCATTCAGCATCTATCGCGATTACTCAGAGCTTCTGCAGAGGCCCATCCGAATCAGTCTGTCCCCACCGTGCACGCTTCATATATATCGTACCTCAGTCTTCGCAGCCCGTCATCTTACCACCCCTTATTATTACTTCTAATTATCGTTCTGTCTTCTTCATCATCTAACGTTTATATATAAAAAAAACAAAAAAAACTGATGTTTTCCATTAGTCATTTCTAAACGCCAATTGCGCTCCTTGCTAGGTCAGCTAATTTGCCATGTGCTTATTTCTCAAGGCCGCTCTTTCATTTCCCAGTTGCTTGATCCGGTTATTTCCGTCCCTCTCCTTGGTCAGATTACTCTGAACGTAGGCTGCCGTTCGGATCTCCTGGTCAGACTGCTTCTAAATTGGAACGAAATTTTTCTTTTCTACGTCGACATTATCTATCTCCTGACATGCTCCAAAATTTTACGGATGCTGCATCCGTAGGTTTTGGGGGGTTCTTCAGGACAGGTGGTTCGCGGGTTCATGGCCTCTTTTATTCACACCCAATTATCTGCTTGTGTGAGGTCTACCCTTAGCTATAGCTTGCCATTGTGGGGCTTTTGGGAAGGAATCGCGCCCGCCCACTGCGATAACATCGTAGTAGTTGAAGCCACTAATAGGTCACTCCTCCTCCCAGTCCCTCATGCCCTTCATCAGAAGCATCACCTGGCAGCAGTCACTAACATTTCATCATCTCAGCGCGTCATGTTTCAGGCATTCTAGGCACTTTCATTTCGCCCAAGGGTTACCCTACGTCCACTCATGGTTCCTTCACCACCTCAGGATACTCTTAGAATCATGTGGCCTTCCCTCTAGTAGGTAATCTGGGCATTCGTTCTGGACCGAGCAGCTGCATCACAGCTACTCGCGGGGTTCTGAGGCTTCCCTCAGCTCTGGGCTGATGGTTCATCAGCCTATACCTCATTCATCCACCCAGAACTCTCACCAATTCTCGCAGCTCAGCGCTCTCTCTGCCTCTAGGTAACTCTATTACAAATACTGGTGGTGGTTCAACTCATTCTCATAATTTTCTGACCTAATCACGACCATCCTCTAACTCATTTTCTACTCCCACTCCTTATCAGTTTTCTTCAATTTTCCCTGCTTCATGCAGTCTTCCATGCTGTTTCCTTGCTATATTCATGCTGTCTTCATTCTGGCTCGTATTCATGCAATCTCACCTTTATGTCAGGCATTTACATGCATTCTCTTGTGTGTCACGTCACGTCTGGTCTGTGTCTCGTCATGCATCCTTGACGCCATTTAGCATGCATTCCCTAATGCATCAATATGCACCATGTCTGTGTCCCGTCATGCATCCTTGACGCCATTTAGCATGCATTTCCTAATGCATCAATATGCACCATGTCTGTGTGTCTCGTCATGTCATTGTTCATATATGTTATCATCCGCAAGAATCATCCGCAAGATTCATTATCAGACTCATCCGCCAAGATTCATAATCAGACTCATCCGCCCAAGATTCATTATCAGACTCATCCGCCAAGATTCATTATCAGACTCATCCGCAAGATTCATTATCAGACTCATCCGCAAGATTCATTATCAGACTCATCCGCCAAGATTCATTCCCTAATGCATCACATGCTCCCTATCTGTGTCTCGTCGTGTCTCGTCATGCATCCTTTACGCCATTTTGCATGCATTTTCAATGCATCAATATGCACCATGTCTGCGTCTCGTCATGTGTCTGTATCCCGTCATGTTATATGTTCTATATGGACTCATCCGCCAAGATCTTTTTTTTTAGACTCATCCGCAAGATCCATTATCAGACTCATCCGCAAGATTCATCATCATCGTCATCATAATGGGATTCATCATCATCATCATCATCATCATCATCATCATCATCATCCGCAGGATTCATCGATCATCATCATCATCATCCGCAGGATTCATCATCATTATCGTCATCCGCAAGTTTCATCATCATCACCATCATCCGCAGGATTCATAATCATCATCGTCATCATCATTATCGTCATCCGCAAGTTTCATCATCATCATCAGCAGGATTCATCATCATCGTCATCATTATTGTCATCCGCAGGATTCATTATCATTATCGTCATCCGCAGGATTCATCATTGTCATCCGCAGGATTCATCGTCATCCGCAGGATTCACCGCCGTCGTCGTCATCATCGTCATTCGCAGGATTCATCATCACCATCATCGTCATCCGCAAGATTCATCGTTATCATCATCATCGTCATCCGCAGGATTCATCATCATCGTCCCATCATCATGGGATTCATCGTCATCGCCAGGATTCATGCGTCATCCGCGGGATTCATCGCCGTCATCGCGGGATTCACCGCCATAGATCATTACGCAGGATTCATCATCATCATCATAAGCCATCCGCAAGATTCATCGTTATCATCGTCATCATCATGGGTAAGTCATCATCACTCGTCATGGGTAAGTCATCATCATCATCATCATCGGTAAGTTTTCAGCGTCAACCGTGGTCATCATCATCATCATCATCGGTAAGTTTTCGGCGTCAACCGTGGTCATCATCATCATCATCATCGGTAAGTTTTCGGCGTCAACCGTGGTCACCATCATCATCATCGGTAAGTTTTCGGCATCAACCGTGGTCACCATCATCATCATCAACCTGGCTCGGTAAGTTGTTTGCAAACCTTCTCAGCATTTCATTACGCATTCTTTTATTCTGTCCCTAGTGTA
>JAGKQL010000028.1:2557393-2584659 GCA_018398635.1 Cyprinodon brontotheroides
TCAGCACCTCTCTTCACCCGAGTGTCCAAGACATACGGCCGCAAGTCCGATGAAACGATGACAAAGTCGATCATCGAACTGCGGCCTAGGGTGTCCTGGTGCCATGCACATATGGACACCCTTATAAAGAACATGGTGTCGCTATCGACATTCCATGACCAGCACAGAAGTCCAACAACAGAACACCCTCACTGAAGTCTGTGATCAGGGCTGCCATTCCTCCCAGCCACGCCTCCCAGGTCTCACTGTCATTGCCCACGTGAGCTGAAGTCTCCCAGCAGAACAAGGAATTCCCCAGGAGGGGCACCCTCCAGTACCCTCTACAGACCAAGAAAGGTGGGTAATCTGAACTGTTGTTCTGCCCGTAGCACAGACAACAGTCAGAACCAGCCCCCCACCCGTAGGCGAGGGAGGCTACCCTGTTGTTGTTTACCGGGTAAACCCCAAATACACAGGGGATGAAGGGGAGCAACAAGGGTATGCGCCACTCACCTTGCCCGGCACCCCTCTCACTGTGAGCAGCTGCAGAGTGGAAGTATGTCCAGCCTCTCTCAAGGAGACTGGTTCCAGAACCAGAACCATGCTGGAGGTGAGACTGACTATTTCTAGCCGGAACCTCTCTCCCCAGCCTCACACTAGCTCCCCGCTCTTTCCCCACCAGCCAGGTGACATTCCACGCCCCAAGAGCCAGCTTCTGCAGCTGAGGATAGGACCGCCAGGGGTCCCTCCCTGCCGCCACCCAACACACATTGCACCTGACCCTTATGGCCTCCTTTCACGGGTGGTGGGCCCATGTAAGGGGGACCCATAACCTCTTCGGCTGAGCCCGGCCGGGCCCCATGGGTAAAGGCCCCAAGCGCCGCCATCGCGGCCCTCCAGGCCTGGCTCCAGAGTGGGCCCCCGGGTGAGGGAACGCTGAATCCAAATATTTTGCTCAGTATGCTCAGTATGCAGTAATATAATAATTTCAGATTTGCCGTTTATTAGCTCTAATATCAAACGGCACTCATGTTTTTAAAATATTAACATCAACTTTTCCCTGACAGCATGGTGGGAATTTCTTAAAATGTTGAAGTCAACACTTATCCCGCGTGCAGTCGTACACCCATCTGGAATAACCCCTGACATTCTACAAAACAATAATATGATAAACTTCTTCCGCACTGGAAGAATAAAAGGTATTAACTATCTGGATCATTTTGTTTGAAGGTAAACGGAGTTTATCACATTTGCTAGATTAAATTTGCTAATATGGCATTAACAAAAATAAATTCTTAGAATATGAGCAAATTAAAGCTATAATTAGAAACAAATTTAAGCATATTGATGGAGGTTTAAAAATTTCATCTATTATATCAGAGTTCCTAGACTTAAAACCCCCCAAATTACTGTCTAAATTATACAAGACACTGAATAAATTGGCTGATAAAATATCTCTTCCTATTATTACATGGAAGGAGGATTTATCAGTCAGCTTTGAACAAAACATCTGGGCTCAGACATATCTAAGAACTTTTCACATGTCTAGAAACCCCAATTTACAACTTATACAATACAAAATCCTCCACAGATTTGCACTACTAAGAGTGTAAATAATAATCGGTTTTGTATCGATGCATCGCATCAACAGCATCGTGGATCGATGCATCGTCACGCATAATGCGCAAGAGTCTTTGTATTCATGTGTTTTTTTTTTTTCCTGCAGTCTATATTTTATCCATTTGCTCCTGGAGGTTCTTCCTCCCGTGCTGCAGTGGTGCTAAACCTATTTTGCCCCCTCTCCTTCCTCCGATTCTGGTTATACTCCCGGTTTTACTCTTACAGCGGTGTGTTGCAGTAAGCATTGACACACACATTTTTTATTTATGCAATCAATATTGAAGCGTGGTCTAAAGCTATACACTGCGGTCTAGAATACGCTTCAGGCGGTGAGGAAGTCAGAGGATGGAAGTTTAGTCCGGACGCACGGAGGAGACATAGGAGGCCAAAAAGAAGCGAGATCTAGGTGGAAAAAAAGGGTCCCGTGCGATGACAAAACTCGCGGCACCTCGCTTCTTCTAGCGGGTCAAACTTCACGAGGTTGTTTTCTGCAATTTCAGTCATTAAAACAAAACAAGCCGGCCTCCTGTTCTGCTGGCACTGTTTGGCGGTCAGCTACAATTTGGGAGAGGTGCAGCGGAGCATCTGTGGAGGGGGCGGGACGTCTGGGAGCCGTAGGTATTGAATTGCAACTCCATTGCACTTGATTTTGTGCATTATTTTTTGATGCAACGCCTTTTTAGATTCTATAATGCAGGGGCATTTTCATATTTTTCAGTAAATGAGGTTTTTAATAAGAATAGGTGGAGTGCAACTTTTCTATTTCTGTTATTTGCTGTTGTTTCTCAACAATATTGGACGGCTCTTTTTAGGGGCAGATGCTTACCCCTTCAGGGGTTTGCACTCTGCTAGTGGGGGAAGGGGAGGAAGGGGGAGTCGGAATCATCTGGGTGGCTGCGCGGCAAATTCCTCTCCTTGGGGCCCAGCCCGCAGCTTCCGGGGACTCTGGCATTGCGGTGGCTGGGGACTTTCTCGGGCTGTCTCTCCTTCTCCTTGGTGGGGGTCGATTTCCTGGGTTGGCCCCTCGTGCCTTCGCTTTGGGGTCCCTTTGAGCATCTGGGGCTTCGGGTCTCCCCGGGCGCTGGACTCAGTGTCTAAGGGGGGCGCCCTTCTGCCTCTCCACAACCACTATTACAAGATTTTTCCTTCGGATAAATCCTTTACATGCTCAAGTGCACTTCTCACAAACAACACAGGTGCTTGGTTCCAGGTACTTAGAGGCCTACTTCCATACAAAAAGCTTCCATATTCTTATCTTCAGGTAACACAGAATACATGTCAGTTTAAATTTTACTACTTATACTTCAGCTATTGTATCTAGGTGTTACTTTAATGTATGTCTCATACCATGTCCGTTGGTTGTGCTGTTCTTTTTACATCTCTTTGCAGGTGATGAAGCGGACTGAAAATGTTTTTTATCATTATCTCCCTTTTATCTCCTCTTTCTTACATCTTTTCTCCTTTTTTTCCCTTTCCTGTTCTACTTACACTGCAGTGTCCATATAATCTGTAAAACTCCCTACAAAATAACAAGCAATTTATATGCATGAAACAAGCGGAACACTATGGCAATAGCCGTACTCCTCCACTCGTGAAAGTAAAATCTGTTGCTCTCTTTTTGACATCGAGACAATTATTCTATTTGACATTGTCCTGTCTGGCAAAAACAAAAAAAAGTAGGCAGTAAAGGAGCCTCTCCATGTGCAGGAGTAGTTTATTCCTAAATGAGAAGCAGCAATAGAGGCTTTGCTCCCTCTGATCGTCCTCTTAGACCTTGGTTCCTGCAGGAGCTGCTGTTCGGCCGACCTGAGGGGCTGAGAAGGATGGTAGGAATGAAGAGCTCAGAGAGGTACTGCAGGAAAAAGTCATTTAAACATTTTAAAATAAAAATAAAAATTTTAGAATGAACTCTAATATACAGTGGACAGGTCATGGGGTAATGTGTTCTGTTTTTGGAGAACCAGTAAAAAGACTAACAGCAGGTTTTTTAACCAGCTGCAGATGAGAGAGCAAAGATTGACTCATTCAAACAATTAGTTCATAGGAGAAATCTAAGCAGGATAAGATAAAAGCATCAATTACTGTTTCAAAGATTTGCCTTGATAGAAACGAAATTTCCAAATTACCCCAAATCAACTTTTTTTATGCAAATAAACTGCATTGATAGCTGTCTTATAGTGCTGTCTACATGTCTTGAGTATCATGTGTCCAATTTACTTCACATTTCTTGCAAACCTGCTTTTGTGTCTAAAACTGTTAGTTGTGACCTCTCCCAGAGAAACAGCAGCTCCACCCTGGGCAGCTACTCTCTGCTGACTTACTCCTCCTACACGGTAGTTCACTTAGGAATCGTCGACAAATTAAAGAACCAAAGAACTAAATACTCAAAACAATATTAATAATTTTGAAAACTTTCAATTTTTTAAAAATAATTTTCTCTTATTTGAAAATTAAATTACATCCTATTTTTTCCTTCAAAATGTTTGAAGAAAATGTATTAAACCCAGATAAAAAAAACAATTCTGAATTTTCCTGGCAGTCTACTGTAATTTGACATCAGTTCTGTGTCAGTCGGTCATTTGATCTAAACTGATATAGTTTGTAGCACATCCCTTGAAGAAAAAAGGTTCTGGGTTCAATTCCTGTCCTAGGGTCTTTCTGCATGTTGCAATCTAGGTTTATTCAACAAAACCAAATATTATGTGAAACAATTCGTAAAGTTAGCTTGAAATAAAAAAAAAAAAAAAAACGTAATACAGACAATAAAACTATATACAATAATAAAACAATAGTGTAAGAGCAGCTAAAACAATAAGAAGATTAGAACATTAAACTTTAGTTAAAACCCACCTGCTCAATTGACCAAAAAGCTATTAAAAAATATGTAATCATTTTAGGATTGTTCATCTTTACCCTGAGTCCTGGTTGTTTCTTGTCATATGTTTACTTTATATATTGTGAAGCCACTAAAAGTTGTGTTTTGAAAAACTGAGTAAAAAAACAACATTGTAATAAATTTTTTTAGGAATAAAAACCCCTATAAAATGATCAGTAATGAAAATCTAAGTCTAAAATGTTGAATCAATCAGCCCTTATGTCTCCCACCTCTCCTAAACATGAAGGTAATGAACTTTGCATTAATCAAACGAAGGACTAGAATAAAGAAAAGAAACTATGATAGAAAATGACTGTCTCTGACCATCTGTGTCTCCATCAGATAAACCTCAGCCTGTCCTCTCTGTGTCTCCATCATGGCTGAGTCCTGGAGCCTCAGTGACTCTGAGCTGTGGGGGGTTGGAGCATCCATCTGCAGGATGGAGGTTCTTCTGGTATAAAGTGGTTCCAGCAAAATCCAGCAGCTCCTACAGCTTTGAGCTGCTGACTGGCAGAACCAGCTGGACTGAACAGAACTCCTACCTCATTAATGGACAGAATCACACAGCAGGATATGTGTGCCGAGCAAGAAGAGGAGAACCAGTGTTTTACACTAAATACAGTGAAGCAAAGTTTGTCTGGTCTGCAGGTCAGTTTATCTCTGTTCTTTTAAGGAGACTTGTGTTTTAAATGTTAATTATTTTTCAGCAATTTGCATTGCATCTATAATGCTGCCCATTCCATTTACAATCAGTTCAGGTTTGGCAGAGTTTATCTTCTTCAGGGTTTATCAGCTTCCTCTCATCTACCTGCAGTCCATCAGTTTAAGTCTAAGTGTAGAAAACCCTTCTACATTTAAGTTAAGGAAGGCTGATTGAAGTGGCACCATGCCATGGATGGGAGATCAGAGAATCAGGAGACTGAGAGTCAGCCCCCACTCTCTAACGTGAGAATTGTATCGAACATAGAAAGACTGCTATATGAACTAAGAGTCATTAGTGAACCGAGGAAGCTGGACCAGTCAAACAACAGGCCTCGTGTAGATTTTGTCCTTTACCTTCACTGTGGCAATACGTACACGTCCATCAGTGCCCTTGAAGGTCTCAACCACCAAACCCACAGGCCAAAGAGCCCGCTGGATCAACAACAAGAACAACCTGACCTGTAGTAGGTTCCTTGCCATCGCTCTTCCACTTCTGACGTTGCTGCAGTCCCGGGAGGTAGTGTCTGATGAAGGAAGCCCAGAAGCTGTCTGCCAACACCTGGCTGTGTCTCCATCGTCGCTTCCCAAGCAAATCCTCTCCGCCATATAAAGCCTGGGGAAGAGATGAATCCCTGAGTCCCATAAGTAGCATGTTGGGTGTTATGGGATCAGGATCCGAGACATCTGTTGACACATAGCCCAATGGCTTGGAATTAAGAATTCCTTGCACCTCGATCAGTAGAGTCCGCAGAACTGGCTCAGTGACTGACTGCTCTCGTAGGACTACTCTTAGAGCTGTTTTTACCGACTTGACTTCCCTTTCCCAGGTGCCTCCAAAATGTGGAGCGGAAGGTGGGTTGAACTGGAATCTGATCCTCTGCTCTGCTAATGGCTCCTGCAGGCAAGGAGCCATAGCTTTAAAGGCCTCTACTAATTCTCGTTTTCCTCCTGTAAAGTTTGTTCCATTATCACAGAGAAGCTCAAATGGTTTACCCCTGTGTGCTATTAGGCGGCGCAAGGAGAGCAGGAAGGAATATGTGTCCAGGCTTTCGAGGAGATCTAAATGCACACATCTGGTGGTCATGCACTTATAAAGGATGCCCCATCTCTTCTCTTGACTCTGTCTGACCTTGACTGAGAATGGACCAAAGCAGTCTACTCCAGTGGCGTAAAACGGGGGCTTGTAGACACGCAGTCTCGAAGGAGGAAGGTCAGCCATTTGTGGAGCTTGTGGCTTGGCTCGCCAAAGCTGGCACTCAGGACATTTGTGCTGATGTTTACGGATAGCTTCACGACCCCGAAGAATCCAATAATGCTTGCGAAGTTCAGCCAGAACTCGCTCTGCACCAGGTCCTGTGTCTGAGTCCTGTGGCCTCTTCATACTCAGGTGCCAGGGAACATAGGCGACTGTCAGATGGAATGGAGTGATTATTTTTAAGTGCCTTTACCTCTCGTGGGAAAGAGTCAAGCTGAGCCTGAGCTAAGAGAGCTCTTTCAGCAACCACATAGTCTGAAGCATCAGGCCTCGGGTTTGAATTAGGGGCAGCCGCCCCATGACGGGACTGTAGTGCAGTCTTGATGAGCTCCTTCCAGGTGTGGAATTGCTTTGGGTCTGGTATTGCTGTGTTCAATACTACTGAAGTTGAGCCAACAAAGGCACCCCTCTTTAACTCATTCTGATGAGGCTCTGTCCGTAAGTTGGCATGACTAGCCAATGGTCAGAAGTTTTAATCAGGAAATCCGGTCCAGACCTCCACTGGCTTGGATGGACTAATGCAGTGAGGGTCAGACCTCTAGTGATGGGATCGGCTGGGTTATGATGTAAGTCAACATACCTCCAGGTAGCCCCTTCAGTGAAATTTTGGATTTCAGCCACACCTGTCCCAACAAAGACCTTGTAGCGACAGGACTCTGAGTTCAGCCAATGCAGCACTGTGGTAGAATCTGACCAGCAAACAACTTCACTAACTGTGAGGGTCAGTTCGTCCTGTATAAGTTTGACCAGCTGAGCTCCAGTTAATGCAGCACTCAGTTAATTTGGTGCTACACGGGACCTGGCTAGGATGAAAGTCACATGGACTTCCCCACCATGTGTTATGGTCCGCAGATAGGCGACTGATCCATATGCTCTCTCTGAAGCATCACAGAAAACATGAAGCTCCCTGGTTGCTACAGTGCTGTCCGCACTGGCTGGCACAAAGGGTCTGGGAAACTGCACCTGCTGAAGGATGGGGAGCTCTGCCTCCCACACGGCCCACTGATCTTGTATATGCTTAGGGCCGATAGGCTCGTCCCATGCCACATGTTGTTTCCATAGATCCTGTATAAGGACTTTAGCTCTGGTCGTAAATGGCACAATGAAACCTAGTGGGTCATACTGGCTGGCCAGGATCCTATAAAGGTTCCTCAAGGTTGGAATCTGATTATATGTAGTGCGGTGCTTGTAACCCAGCATTTCAGTAAGGCAGTTCCACTGCATACCAAGAGTGGGTTCCTGGAGGTCACTACTGTTTCGTGACAACCAAAGCTCACTGCAGGTAGACCTGGCACCCTTTGGGAGGTGTTCTATGACTGATGGTAAATTGCTTGCCCATTGTTTGATATCGAACCATCCTTCTGCAAGCAATTGTCTCAAGCTGTCAATCACATCCTTAGCCTTTGCGGGATCTGGTGTGCTGTAGAGACAATTATCTACATAAAATGCCTGTGACACAATTGCTGCCAAGTCAGGATTATCCTCTGCATGTTCTTGGGCATGGTGCTGGAGAGCATAGATTGCACAACATGGACTGCATGTTGTTCCAAAAGGTAGAACCTGCCATTCATATATGGTAGGCTCCTGCTCTCTTTGCATGTTTCTCCAGATGAAACAAAGAACAGGTCGATCACCTGGAAGCAGGCGCACCTGGTGAAACATGCTTCGAATGTCACCACTGATGGCAACAGCGTGCTGACGGAATCGCAGGAGAACGCCTATCAAAGAAGGGCCAAGTGTTGGGCCTGGTAATAGCTGCTCATTAAGGGACATACCCTGATACTGGAAAGAGCAGTTAAAGACAATTCTGTCCTTACCATTATGGTGCACCATATGGTGTGGGATGTACCATGCTTCTGTGGTTTGATTGGCTTCTTCAGATGAGATCTTTGCCACATAACCTTCTGACTGTAGCTTGTGCATTTCAGAGCAGTATGTCTCTGCCAGTTTAGGGTTGCGATCCAATCTGCACTCTATCCTTCGAAGGCTGGGCAGTACCGCTTCCTTGGGTGCCTGAAGGGTTATGGTTGAAGAACGACGGAGCAGTGGGGTTGCATAGCGCTGGACTCCATCTATCTCAATCCCCCTTTGTAGCTGTCTGCAATAAGGTGATAGCCTTCTGGTCTAGCTTTGATCTAGTTACTGTCTTTTGGCAGTATGGAAAAGTGTCAATCTGCCATAGCCTTTGCACATTCTGGAGGAGCTCTGCCTGGGACGTAGCTGAAGTGAGATGTAGACACTGCTGTCCTCCACGTGCAGTCTGCATGGGTGTTATTGGGCCTTGTAGTGATTACCCAAGTCTGGTACACACTGCAACTGGTCCTCCTGTAGGTCCCTGATGGATGGGCTGAATAGGAGTAATTAAGTGTGGCATATCAGATCCAATGAGGAGTAATGGTTGCACTCCTTCAACCAGCTCCAATGGTAAACCCTTCAGATGTTTTTACATTTTCTGAAGGGCTACTACTGGGTAGTTGTGCTCAGCCAGACTCAGTCTACCTGCAGAGAAAGCATCAGAGATTGGATATCTTTCAAAGGCTTGGAGAAGGGGGACACTTCAAAGGAGACGGTCAGTCCCTCCAGCTGATGGACATCCTGAGGAACCGTCTGCAATGGCAGTGTCTCATGTTGCCCTGCAATCTTAAGGTATTTAATGACAGGTGAGAGAACAATTGTTCGTTCTGATCCATCGTCTAGGACTGCATAAGCCTCCATAGATCGGTCCCCATTATGAATCAGAATCTTCACCACCTTTAGCATAACACGCTGTGAGCGGTTAAGGCGGTCGATGTAAACCTTAGTGGGTGCTGAGCTCACCATCAGGACTGTACTGGATGAGTCATTTACTGCATCGTGAAGAACTGTAAGGTGAAGCTCCCTGCAGGCTTTGCATGGATTGCAGTCCTCCACTCTGTGGTTGCGACCACATTTCTGGCATCTGTCTCCCTCTTTTATCAAAGTGATGATCTGATGGGTGCTAAGCCTTTTGAAGCTTTCACAAGAGTTTAGAAAATGTTCTTTGTTATCACAATAGGGGCAATATGGCTTCGGTTTTGGGTTTCGCTTTAAGAACCCCGACTCAGCCTTCAACATTTCGCTTCTTACTGTGTGGAGAACAGGTACTGACCTTTCCTTTGAGTAAAGGGGTTTATGCTCCCTCCGGGTCGGTTTTGGCGGCTCAGTCTGGAAGAAATGCGTTTCGCCTGTGACTTAACTTGTAACCAGACGGCCAAGTCAGGGAGCGTGTAGGTTCTGTCTGTACCCGATTGTAGTATACCCCGGCTGAGACAATACTCTACAAAACTGTCTCTGTAGGAGGCTGGCATTTTGCTTAGCAGCCGGTCAACATGGGACACACACATAAGTTCATAGACATTTTGTCCCTCAAGAGTTTGTAGCATGCCAACTAAAGACTGAACTGAGAGAGCGAATTGGTCAAAGGCCTGAGCTTCACCCATTCACCCATTATTCAGCAAATTGTCTAGTGCCATTTTGAGTAGGGCAAAATCACTCTCACAACCACTGTCAAACACTGGCAGTGTGGGCCATGGAATCCCATAAGCAGATGCAATGAGCAGGTCAGTTCCGGATTGTGATGCTAAACCAGGGAGGAGAACTGCTGCTGGGATTGTCTGGCTGTTACTGGGAATGGCCGTTGCCGTCCTAGGGTCTGACTGTGTAGTTAGTGAAGGCAGTGAATGTGTGAAGTGAGTGAGCTGTGGTTCTGACTGTAGCCCTCTGGTCACTGAGTTGGAGACTGGATGTGATGGCATGAAGTAAGACTTCTGATCTTGATTCATAGTCTGAGTGACAGGACTAGTTGCTGACGCACAAGCACGAGACGGCAGAGGCTGGTCAGGGTTGCGAGACATGAGGGGAATGCTAGCAGGCTGAGTGCTGGGGCGTCTGACCATATGTGCTCCTGAAGGTGGTGAAACAGACTCCCCTGGATGCGGTGGCTGGTCAGCAGAGTTGGTTGCTATTAGCTGAGCTGATGGTTGATGGAAACTCACTTGTGGAGAAGCAGGTTCAGGGCGAACTATGTTTTCGTCGGATACAACCATGCACGTAACCAATCTCGCCAGCTCTAGGTCAGACTCTGCCTGCTTCAGGCGTCGGTTCCTGTCTAGCCTTTTAATTAAAGCCTCTTTTGCTCGGAGGGCCTCCTCTTGAGCGTGCTGTGCTGCTCTCATCCTAGCCTGTATCTGTTGATCTTCTACATCAGCCTGTAAGTCCTCTTCAATTTCATGACGGAGGCCATCAAGCTGGCGCCGCTTAATGTTTTCCTCCAGAAATGCAGCTTGAGCAGGTGAGAGATCTGACTGTGGGTAAAACCCGGTGGAGAAGATGGTGTGTCTTCCAGACCGAGAGGTAGAGCTGGTTATGGTGCTAATTGTTTTTTCTTGTGCTGCTCCTGTGCTTGCTTCTTACAGTGTGAGAAGGTGTTGCAGGATGAGCATGAGGGGCATGGTAACCAACTACATAGTCCTCTAGGTGAGATGGGAGATGGCTTTCTCTATGGGGTCTGCCTTTGGATTGTCCTGCTTCTGAAGCTGCATCATCCATGGTGTTATATTGTTACTTCAATCCGGCTTGAAGGACCAATTTTAATGTAGAAAACCCTTCTACATTTAAGTTAAGGAAGGCTGATTGAAGTGGCACCATGGATGGGAGATTCTGGTTAGAGAATCAGGAGACTGGAGATAGTGATCGGCAGCTTTAATATAGCTCCAAAGACAGAACATGGTCCTTAACAGGCTCAGATGCATAATTACATGTGAGACACATGTTACATGCTGGGCTCATGGAGCATATGAGTATGGTCTGTAAAAAGAAACAAACATAAAAGTGCTTATGAGCCAAATTAGGATTTCACTAAACATTTCAGCAAACAGCTACAGAAATAAACAAACAATTTACCAAAATCCCAGCAAGCCTCATACAAACATTGCTGCATCAGTAGCAATAACACAAGCCATGCAGCTTCAAATACAGCAACTCTAGGCAGCAGCAGTATTAACTTAACTACTATTAGCAACAAATGCTAACCAGCGCTAGCAATCACAGTAGCTTACCAGAACAGCAGGAAACACAGAAATATGGTGCAAATTACTGATTCACACTACAATTATATTAATGCAGAACATGTAAAGAGTAAAGTAATATCTAAAAGGCACTTACTTTATTTATTACGCACACAAATATCCACCATGAAGAAATAAAGATTCGGCACGCGTCACACTGATAGCGGACTGGGCGGAAAAAAGAAACTAAATTAGGTTCTCCCTCAGTCTTTCTAACACTAATTGTATGTCTACATTCAGGATCTGCATTGTTTGAAGTAGTGTTAATTTAGTTAACGAAAACTAAACGAAAATATTTTCGTCAACGCACATTTTTCACCGAACGAAAAGTAGACGAGACAAGACGAAAATCCCCACTAATAAACAATAAGTGGGAGTAAATCAGAAATAATTTTCGTGGACTAATAAAGACGAGACGAAAATGCAGTTCGCTAAATAAAGACTGGACTAAAATCTATGAACATTTTAGTTCACGAACAAAGACGAGACGAAAATTACATATTATTATTATTATTATTTTTTTCAAATCCTGTCTACTCCTCCGCCTCCTCCTCGTCAGCTCCACACACCCACTTTCAAACCTGGAGCGGGCGGCACAGGGTAGCCTACTCTGGGGCTCGAGAGAAAGAGGAGACGTGATATATGGACACATTTTCACTTCATTGAAGTGGAGAACAAAACCAAATGCTTGATTTTAGTGGAAGGAAGGAATGTGGCCACATGGTAGCTGGAAAAAACACAGCAAACCTGAAGAGACACGTCGCAGTTCAACACAAAGACATTAAGGTAAGTTAACAGAAAGATTGGTGGTGGCTGTTTATAATGTAACATTAAATAAATGGCTATAATGTCCCAATGATAAACTAACTAATGTTGGCTAACTTTCATAGCATTTAGTATCCAGGCTGGCTACGTTACGTTAGCTTGTTAGCACGTAGCGACCGTTGCTACGTGTTGATAGAACTTAGATGTGTTATACTGGCCGGGCAACTATAGTTTCAGTTAAATTGCAAGTTTGATTAAAGCAGACAGATGTTTTAGGTAATCTAGGAGCTGCAAGTGAACTATAGTTAATACAAAACACCTCGGCAGCTACACATGTATGCTAAATGCTAAAACCAACTGAAACTATTTATCAGGATAAGATAAAATAAAAATAATATGCCACACATAATTCAGAACTACTTTAACCTAGATTTTCATACACAAAATAGCCATTGATAGGGGAACCACTGCAGGGATGCAAACATCAATATTAATCAATATTAATACAACCAAAATGCATGCACACATAAAAATGTCTGCAATTTCCTGCATAAAATGATAGTTAGGTTGTTTGTATGAGTTTGAAATGGATTGTCAAATGTAGTTTTTACAGAGACTTAGTTGTTTTTGTTAAGGAAAAAAAACAGACCTATATGCTACTTATACACTTGGAATTCCTGTTATGCTGTTTATCTATCCTGACATTGTATTAATTTCTGTTCCAGATTGAAGATACACCACCACCAACAACCTACTAGCCACCCAGAAACAATGACGGGCCAGCTATAGCTGGCAGGAAAGCACTTTTGTTGTATCAGTTGGAGTTTTTTTTTTTTTTTTTTTCACAACATTGACCTTAAATCTATTTATTTTATTATTCTATGTGAACTAGCTTTAAACAGCCAGCACTTGTGTAAAGTTCATAAGACACTTAATTTTATTAGTTTCCTTTGTCAGGTGTATTTTATTTGTTTTAATGCAAGCATTTGTGTTTGTGTCTTTGAACCTTAACAATGTTCAAAATAAATATGCAAATATTGTCAGAACATCTTCCATGTCTGCATGTGTTCCTTTAAAATTGTGGGGTTTTTTATCAAAAAGATGAGAGACAATGTTGAAATGTGAAATAATTTTAGGAAATGTTAAATATTACCTGCTGACAAAAAAAGTAAAAGGTTAAAATTATGTCCTGACTAAAACTAAACTAATAAAATTATGTTTTCTTGGACTAAAATAAAGACTAAAATGTTCTGACTTATAGTCGACTAAAACTAGACTAAATAAAAATGCGATGATGTCGACTAAATGTGATAAAAACTAACAAACAATGCTGAAACTGGACTAAAACTAAAACTAAATTTAAAAATGGCTGCTAAAATTAACACTAGTTTGAAGGCAGCCGTTCTAGGCTGATTCTGTTCTTTTACCAAAGATTTCTTTGAGTCATAACTTATCCCACGATTCCTTGCAAATTAAAGTGGATTAGTCAGCCGGGGGCAGAAATAGTAGACGACCAAGGTGGACAACAGTGGCAGAAATTGTGAAAACCCAAAAAAATGCTTTCCATTTACCAAGAAAATCTTTTTTCAGACTTTTTTTGGAGAGAATGTAGCTTTGTAATCCTCAAATATCTTACAATATACTCACTAGCTGTTAGTGCAGCAAACTCGGAAATCTTAACTGAGAAGTGCCTTTGCAAATTCTCAGTCATCTGGGTCTTTTTAGATTTTAGCCCCTCTGCTTGAAGGGAGGCTGTCACATACTATGGCTCTACAAATTTATACACTAGTATCTTTGGTTGTTTACAAAGACGTTTGGAATACAGTATGGTGCCTTGTTGGCTTATTTTATTTTATCTCTGCTTTTCCTCTTTGTTTTTGGCCCATTTGTGTTAAACTTTAGTCCTTTGAATATTTACTGTAACAGGATCATGTTATCAGACATACAGTAATTTGCATGTGTGCAATGAGTAAACCAGAGAGTAATGGAACAAAGCAATCATAGATGTGAAAAGAAAGAGAGAAAATCCAGATCAAGTGTGAAAAGCACAACAAAATTGTTGATGCCAAACAAAAAATGTTTGATGCCAAGAGGGAAACAGCTGAGTAGCGCTTAGAATAAATATGAACTTTGGTTTTCACTGAGGCAGGAGCTGAAGCTGCCAGAGTTTGTTAGATGATGTTGAGGCTGCACAGCAGAGTTTATGTTTATTGATTGCAATTAGTAAGAATATCTGTTCATGCTCAAAATGAACAAAGTAAACACTTTCAGGATGAATGCTTGGCATCTATTGCTTTGTTTTAACATGAATATCTGAGGTTTAGGGTCTTTACTATAGAAGGTGATTAGGTCCCTTATGATGTTTATCTTTCTGTAAATCACATCTTTTTTACAATCCATTTAAATTAGAGCAAATTTTTTAACATAACTGATAAAAAGTCGTAATGCCAATATTTTATCATCATTATATTTTTATGTTGTTTTTCAGACTCTCATCCAGCTGCGTCTCTTTCAGTGACTCCAGACAGAGTTCAACATTTTATCAGTCAGTCTGTCACTCTGAGCTGTAGAGGGAAGAACACTGAGTGGAGACTGAGGAGGTTTACAGAAACAGGTGGACTATCAGACATTCACTGCTCCAACTGGGGGACAATGACTGGATCCTCATGTTCTATAAACACAGACTGGTCTCACAGTGGAGTGTACTGGTGTGAGTCTGGATCAGGAGATTTTAGCAACGCAGTCAACATCACTGTACAGGGTAGGTTATGATTGATGATATTTCCTTTAACATTTTCCTGTGTTTTCACATTAATATCCAGAGACTGATATGTTGTATTTGCTCTCCAAGAAAACTTAGAAGTAAATAAAAAAGGAGGTTAAATTATTTTCTTCCTTCAAAATCCTTCAGCTCAGCTTCCTTCTTTCAACTTCCAGTTTTTCCAACATTTGGCTTCATGTGTTTAAGTAAATCTTTGCTCCAAGGTAGTTTTGTAGCAAAAACAAAAGATTAATCCTCCACCTGTAGAACAGATAACATGATACATTTATTTTTATAATAGATCAATAGAGGAGAGTTGTTGCTACTTCATCAGAGCAAGATAACAATTCACAGTGAATGAAAAATCATCTTTCATAATCCTCTTTCTAGATTAAAGTTTCCTTTAAGTTTAGATTTATCGAATATGTTTCATATTTTTCATCACAAATCACTGAGCTGCAACTAATGCTTCCATTATTTGTTCAAAGTTTATGATTTACTGATACATACCTGATAGTGAAATTTTTTTTTTTATAGAAGATGTTTTTAGGATTTGATTCAGGTGAAACTAAAACTGACACCTAAAGGGTTCTTTTTAGAGAATATTTACAGACAACGAAGAATTTTCATCCCAAATTATCATATATTTTGTACTGTTTTTGGCCTATTTCCATCTCAGAGTGAGTTTTTCTTTCTCGTATTGACATGTTTAAGTCACCGTCTACTCCAGTTACTAATTATTTGATTGTTGGTTAGCTGATGATTAATTAAATAATCAGTTATATAATTAATCCTAGACGGTTTTAGCACTAACAATTTCTCTAGTGTTTTTTAGAAGATGTTTAAGAATGCAGATGTCAATTTTGTTTCAGTGGATGTAAATGATAATAACACATATTTTGTGGATAAACCTTTATTGGTTTAATATTTTCTTAGTATGAGATAAATGAGAGCAGAATAACTTTAACAAAGAGCTTCGGCCTCAACCCTGAAGACCAGGATCAGAAATAATGTTTTAATGTAATTCTGGGGGAAACTTAAAATGGCTCACTAGAAATGTGCTGTGATTTTGTTTCACATTAGGAACTTAGATAGAGCAGAAAACAGCTTTAGATCCCGATGTCACACAAATCTTATAGTTCTCAAGGAGAATTTTAATAAAATTAGATACAAAAAATGATAAGATGAAACCCTCCTTTCTAATCTTAACATGAGAAATAAGTGAATTATAACCCCCACATGTTTACCTCCAAATATGAAATCATTACCTGAAACATAAAGAGAATCATCCCAAATCTCAAGATCATAAACGATTCATTGCAATGTTTGATTATAGGGACCATTTTTGTAATTAGCATAAATTCAGAACAATGAATGATTTCTGTGAATATGAGATTCTTGTGTTCTTACTAAAAGGTGGTCTGTCCATTACCTTGGTTTAACTTCTAGTGATAAAAAGCTAATTTTCAAATATACTAGATAATAATAAACCAGTTTTTTTTTTTTTTTTAAATTAACACCAGCTGATTGCTGACCAAAACCTTATTATCTTAACTGTTTCGCAGATAAATATTATTACGGTATTATCCTGGTGAGCCCCGTCCATCCTGTGACTGAGGGAGATTCTGTTACTCTGAGCTGCAGAGTTAAAGAACAAAAACTTCTCTCCAATGTGTTTTTCTATCACAATAACAAACTGATCCACAATGACAGCAGAGAGGAGCTGAAGATCTCTGCAGTGTCAAAGTCAGATGAAGGTTTCTACAAGTGTGAACATTCAGGAAACGAGTCACCACAGAGCTGGATGGCTGTTAGAGGTGAGAGGATGAAAATGCAGATGATTCACTTAAGCTTTGTTTTCAAAGGTTTACATCCCCTGATTTTTTTGTAACTGTATTTATCTAATATTTGATGACAAAAAAAGCAGGCAAGAGAGGGCCATGATAAAAGAAACAAAAAATCTATGATAAAAATGTATTCCTGTAAATACTGATGCACTAAAATATGGCAGGAATAATATTGTGTTTAGGAATGAATCGCTGTCAGGGTGGTTGTTTTAAATAGGCACTGTTACAGTGTATACTAATTTATTGTCAGTGTCAAATGTGCTTTCTTATCTTTAATTTTTCTTTGTTACAGTGTCTCTGTCCAGTCCTGTTGACTCTTCATTTGTTGTGCTGATGATTGTTGGACCGTTTATTGGAATAATTCTCATTATCCTGCTGCTGCTGTTGTGGTGGTACAAACGGTCCAAAGGTGAGACGCTTCTTCTTTTCATACTGTGGCGGACAATGTAGTGACTTAAATACTTAAACAACTAAATAATTTAAATCTATTTCACTGCTTTGACAAAACTGAGAAAGGAAACAATTTGTATCACAATGCAACTAATTCCCCTTTTTGTCCACAGATTTCTGCTGCATCAGGTCGGTACATCAGTGTTCACTTTCCTTTGATCTTAACATTCATCATCATCTATACTTTAAATTTAAGTTGAACTTTTAACATAATTTAGGTCAGAAAGCAGCAGTCAGAGCCCCACCATCAATCATGGAGTCAACCAAACAGACAGCCAAGTTTACAGCTCTCTGCTGCACGGTTAGTAGCTTTGTATTTGATTTAGATTTTAAATAACTTCCCCAAATCTTTGATTTGATAAATATTTATCAAAACACCCATATTTTAGTGTGTTCCGTGAATGAAGGAAAAGAAGTTAAACCTGGTTTACACCTAAATTGAACTAAATTGAAATCTAAATGTTTGAGTTGAAATTATATAACACGTTTCCTTTACTCTGACTTTGACCTATTTTTGTTTTGCAGGTGATGTTGAGTATGAGTCATTTCACCGGGCCACAATCAAAGGTAAACTATATTTCTTGAAGAAGTCAGAGATGCAACAACTGGCTGATTTAAGTTGACAGATTTTAATGCTTTGAAATATTATTTCTTTATTATTCTTTTCTTTAAAAATTTCAAAGTTCTTACTTAATGAGCTTCAACATGAAAATAAAAGTTTCTCTAACACATTAAAAAGCATGAATGTATATTTTTAGATCTGAATACTTCTGCCGAGTTCCTATCAAATACCTTACAAGAAAGTTGAATTGTCATGAGATATGTGAATTCACACACTCATTAAAATACATCTTGCCAGGAGCAAACACGCCTTTGGTCTTAATTCAGAATGTTTCTGACCAATGAAATGCAGTGATATGCATGACATCAAACATGTCAATCGGAGGCAGAAGGTTGAAGCAAAACAAACAGTTGTATCAGTTTTAGCTGGAATACCCCACTGATCTCTTTATTCACTGAATAGCCGATTGGCCATTGGTGGTACACGTTGCTGTGAAGTCACCAGCCACCATATTGGTACTTCATAGCTAGACAATGTGGAGTAAAAATGAGCACTGCCCCACCTTTGCATTATAAAGACTCCTTACACATGAACATTGAGTCTTTCCAAGAGAAACAGTTCATCAAAAGACATAAATATATGTTCAGATAAACATTTCAGACAACTGTTTTCCGTTCACACCAGAGACAGGACATGAGGATCTTAAACACAATAAGGACCTGTTTATCTATGTTTCCCCCTTATCTAACCTAGGGAGGATACTCCTTTTAAAACCTCCTTCCTTTCCCTACATCTCAGCACAAAGAATGGAACAAAGCCTCTAAACAATCACCATTATTCAGCAAGAAAAACCGGCACACTTTAATATTTAACCTTACTAAGATTCAAGGAAAAACCACAGATCACAACCACTGATCTCTGTTTATTCATAGACACCAGTTAGTTCGGCCAGACGGAATGTTAACAGTACATGCACTACAGCATTGAACAATGATGATTTTCTTATTTTCAGGGGGGCTTTAAACTTTAAGAATAAAGATAAATTCATCACATTTACACACCCTTGCTGTTTCATCGCATCAGTAGATCACTGTAATTTATGTAAAAAAAAATAGGCTCATCACATTGCATAGTCAGTATAAAGTCTATTATGTATATAAATCATCATACAAATCCATCACAACACTCACACACACTATCTGATTATGTGGCAATAGTGATAAATTGATTATTAATGTAATATACATGTATTATATATTGTGTATCCATCCATCCATCCATCCATCATCCATCCATCCATCCATCCATCCATCCATCCATCCATCTTTGTCGATGTGAAAATTGTTGCGTGTTCCCCTGACCAGATTTCCTAAGAGTTTGATTATTCAGCTAACTCCGCCAGCTGTAAAACAAAACTTGACATGGGAGTCAGGGGCCCAATCATCTCTTAGAATTGTACTCATTCTCCCTCCCTTTTGCCAACACTTATTTTTGTGGGAGCCCTTCCACATCTACACATATAGTTCAATTTAAATAATACACGGTATAATTCCAGCTTATGCCAGGATAATAAAATAGTCCTTTAATAACAATATTTCTTTGCTTGTGAAAAGCAGAATCAGCAGCTATGACAAAAGATGTTTTAACATTTTTCACCTTTAGATATTCTTTTCTTTGTTAATTTTTGTATCATTAACAGGGAGCCCTGATGACCCAGATGAAGATCCTGTTTACACTAATATTGAAGCAAAAACCACAGGTGGGTGCATTCAGCTCCAACAGCAGTATTACTTAAAAAAAAAGAAAAGGTAATTGGTGATGCTACTAGTTAGTTCTTAACAAAGTAACTAAGTTAGTAACCTAGTTACTGCATAATCACAGTAACAATTTACTAGTAAAAGTACTTATGCATCATACTTTTTATGATCAAAAATGTTGAAGACCTTGAAAAGGTTTCCTGTTAACTAAGCTCTAAATACAACACAATACAAATTTAGTGATGAAATATAGGATGTTTGATAATAAAAAAGCACTCTCACCTAAGGCTTGAATAATCTGGCACTGATGACTGATAAAAGGCTGGAATACCCCACTGATCTCTTTATTCACTGAATAGCCGATTCGCCGTTGGTGGTACACGTTGCTGTGAAGTCACCAGCCACCATGTTGGTCCTCCCTAGCTAGACCATGTGGAGTAAAAATGAGCACTGAGAGTAAGGAAGGAAAGGTTTTATTTCTCTCTGCAGAGGAGAACGACACAAAACAGCTAAAGACAGCTCCCTGTGTGATTCTGACTAGGTCCTGCCCCACCTTTGCATTATAAAGACTCCTTACACACGAACATTGTGTCATGATTGGTTACAGAGTAAACCCAATATGCAGAACACACACGGAGGCTGATGAAAAGTTTAACAAGGTTTATTGTTAACACAAGCACAAGAATATTGCACAGGAACTGGTTCGGGCATGGGGGCAGGTTCACTGGAGTCTGCAGGGATGACAGTTCAGTTAGCACATGGACTGATGAGTTATGAGTCTTTGAGTTTGCTGATGAATACCTTGAAGGAGTCCGGGTTTCTCTTTGAGAGAGGAAACTGTTGGGTCCAGAGACTGTTTGTTCAGCAGAGTCCAATAACTGCTTCAGCGTCTTACTTCTGACTTTGAGGGCAGACCTTGATTTCGGTTTCCAGGTCTTAGCCAAGAGATGCAAGGGAATCCAGAGAAGAGTCTTCAGGTTTGGCTCACGAGGGCAGGCTAAGCGAAGAGACAGGATTCCTGTGAGGCAAAAACAATGAAGAGTTAGAATCTTATCTCAACTGGAGATAGCAAAGATTCTCAGGTTTACTAGGCTCAGGTTGCTAACCAAACTAGATCAACACTGCGGCGTTGAGGCAAGGTCTGAAGGCAGGTTATATAGTGGAGGATCCCTCTGATGACGAGATGCGCCACAGGTGTGTTGGAGAGCTCAGCTCAGGAGGATCCCGCGGCGCACTCTGCTGGAGAAAGGTGGTACAGCTCCAGATCCAAACACATTGAGTCTTTCCAAGAGAAACACTTCATCAAAAGACATAAATATATGTTCAGATAAAGATTTCAGACAACTGTTTTCCGTTCACACCAGAGACAAGACATGAGGATCTTAAACACAATAAGGACCTGTTTATCTATGTTTCCCCCTTATCTAACCTACGGAAGAAACTCCTTTTCAAACCTCCTTCCTTTCTCTACATCTCAGCACAAAGAATGGAACAAAGCCTCTAAACAATCACAATTATTCAGATAGAAAATCCGGCACACTTTAATATTTAACCTTACTAAGATTCAAGGTAAAACCACAAATCACAATTCCTCCCTTTTGTTCCTTAAAGGAACAATTACAAACAAAAATAAAACAGAGCAAAAACTATAAATAATATTGAATACATAAAAATATAAATGTGTAAAATAACATAATTTGTAATGTTTGTAATAATAGCAAAAACAAAAACAACAAGAATCAGGACAAACATCAATACTTCAGTCTCCATCACAATGCAGCAGTTTAAGGCAGTACCTCCATTGAGACAAATCACTCGAATTAAGCTGTTGTTTCAAAAATAGACATCTAGGTGATCATAAGCAAAATAAAAGAAAATACTTCTTTTTTAAGAATAAGAGCGAGAAAACAAAAAAATTTAAACTGTCATAGTAGCACAACACAAAATTGCTGTAACAAGTACATCCTCCAACAGAACAAATAAACATCAAAATGTCAAAGTCAAAGTCCAACCATCAATTCAACCTAGAATGATTATTCGGACCAAAAGGTAGCCCTTCAACCCAATCAACACAAGAAAGCAGTCTGCAAGCTCAGAGATTTAGTAAAAGCAGCCTAAAGCTGTAAACACCACTAAGGATGACCTTAGGAATGTCATGATGGGTTTCAGAAAAGCCCAGTATGCAGAACACCACGGAAACGGATGAAAAGTTTAACAAGTTTTACTAAGCACAAGCACATGGATTAAACACAGGAACTGTGGTTCAGGCCGCTGGGGGCTGGTTCACTGGAGTCTGTGAAGATGACAGTTCAGTTAGCTTGGAAGCAGATGAGTTTGAGAGTGTCAGGTTTTATACCTAGAGAAGTCCGGGTTTGGCTTTTGAGAGGAGGAGAACTGTTGGGTCCAGAGACTGTTTAGTTCAGCAGAGTCCAATAACGCGCTTCAGCGTCTTACTTCTAGCGTGAGGGCAGACCTTGGCTTTGGGTTTCCAGCTCTTAGTCCAGAGCTGCATGGGAAATCCAGGGAAGAGTCTTCAGGTTTGGCTCAGAGGGCAGGCTCGGACAGGTTAAAGCTCATCCAGAGCTTACAAGGAAAAACTGGATTCCTGAAAGCAGAGACAAAAGGGATTAGAATCCTATCAGGACTCAAGAGCAACAAGGGTTCTCAGAAGATGCTATGCTCAGGTGCTAACCAACCTGGATTTAACACTGCGGCGTTGAGGCAAGGTCTGAAGGCAGGTTATATACTGTGGGTCCTCTGATGATGAGATGCGCTTCAGGTGTGCTCAAGGTTCAGCTCAGAGGGATCCATGGCGGACTCTGCTGGAGAGGCGGTGGAAACTACTTCCAGATCTTCAACAGTACCTCAACGCACCGCTACCTCTTGGCGGTCCAGAAGATGCCGATGGGAGAGAGTAGCTCATACTCCTCGATCAACGACGGTGTCGTTTGAGCATGTAGAGCCAGGGAACTCCACTGGCGCATCCTCCGTGACCGTAGCCCTCCCCAATCGACGCAGGTGTACTGCTAACCGGCTACCCGCCGACGTGGAGTCCACGATCTTTGGCGGATCGGTGAGCAGGATCCTCCACCCACCATTTCCAGGGCGGTGGGAGGGGAGTCGCGGATGGAGGGCACAAGGGACTAGAGATGTAACTGGTTTGAAACCTTAGTACTCATCCATCCCGACGCTGGAACGATGATGAAGAGTCAGAGGGAAGTTGCAGGCGCTATGCGCTTGATCTTGATTGATAATCTGGGCAATTTTGTATGGACCAATGTATCTAGGTGAAAGCTTGCGAGACATCCCCTTGAGGGGGATGTCCCGAGTGGAAAGCCATACCTCTTGTCCAAGAGAGTACTCTGGGGCAGGATGTCTCTTAGAGTCGGCGAAGCGTTGCTAGTTGTTTCCTCGAGGAACGATTGCGGTGTAGCGATGGTGTCTCTCCAGATGCGTTGACATCGACGGATGCGATGTTGCATGGGACCTGATTGGACCGAAATCTCTCTCGTTCGTCTGCAAGTGAAAAGAGTGGAGGTTGATAACCAAGACTAACCTGAAATGGTGACTGGCCGGTGGAAGCTGACTTGAGAGAGTTGTGGGCGTATTCAATCCATGTGATGTATTGGCTCCAGTCGGTGGGGTTATTAGAAGTTAGACAACGAAGGGTAGACGCAATTTGCTGGTTCATTCTGGTCTGACCGTTGGACTGTGGCTGCTAACCGGAGGTTAGTGAAGACTTACAGTTGAGTGCTGAACAGAAAGCCTTCCAGACTTGAGAAATGAACTGGGGTCCACGGTCCGAGAGAATTTCTTGAGGGATTCCATGAAGACGAAAGACGTGTTTGACCAGGAGCTGAGCGGTTTGAAAGGCCGTGGGAAGTTTCCTGAGGGGGATCAGATGACAAGACTTTGAAAATCGGTCGACGATGGTAAAGATTGTGGACATACCTCGGGAGATGGGAAGACCAGTGACGAAGTCAATAGCGATGTGAGACCATGGACGCGTGGGAACTGGAAGAGGATGCAACAGACCTGAGGGTGGTTGGTGTGAAGCCTTATTTCTGGCGCAGGTAGAGCAAGCCAAAACATATTCCTTGACATCCTTATGCAGGGTGGGCCACCAGAAACGTCTAGAGATTAAGGCGATGGTTCTGCTCACCCCCGGATGAGTGGAAAACTTGGCTGTATGCATCCACTGTATCAGGCGAGATCTAACAGAAGAAGGGACATAAGTTCGGTTTGGAGGACCGTTACCTGGGTCAGGTTCAGAAGCCAGGGCAGAGTTAATAAGATCGGGTGATTCCCCAGGTAACCACTCCAACAGTGCAGGAAGCGGGAAGGACAGGTTCAGGCGTCTCGGATTGATCAACGGAATAAAGACGAGAGAGAGAATCGGGTTTGACGTTCTTGGATCCGGGTCTGTAAGAGATTATGAGGTTGAAGCGAGAGAAAAATAGAGACCACCTTGACTGACGAGGATTGGCTTGTTTAGCAGACTGGATGTGAGCTAGGTTCTTGTGATCAGTCCAAACAAGAACCGGGTGCTCAGCTCCCTCCAGCCAGTGTCTCCATTCCTCCAATGCCAGTTTGATGGCCAAGAGTTCACGGTCACCAACGTCGTAGTTTTGCTCTGCAGGGGGGAAAGTCTACGAGAAAAAAAAGCACATGGGTGAACTCTTTGATCCGTGTCGAGTCTTTGAGATAAGACTGCCCCCACACCAGAGTCGGAAGCGTCTACTTCGAGGATGAATTGCTTTGAAGGATCGGGCTGGATTAGCACACAGGAGCTCTGGAAAACAAAGTCTTAAGTTTATCAAATGCAGCTTGTGCCTCGGGGTCCACTGGAAGGTTCTTTTGACTGAAGTAAGAGAAGTTAGTGGAAGAGCTGTCTGACTGTAATTCCTGATAAATCTTCGATAAAAGTTGGCGAAACCCAGGAATCTCTGCAGCTGCTTACGGTTTTCAGGTACCGGCCACTCCAAAACTGCCTTTATCTTATCTTCAGAAGGCTTAACCTGCCCGCCCTCGAGCACAAACCCCAAAAAGGTGACTGAAGACTGATGAAACTCGCATTTTTCGGCTTTGACAAAAAGTTTGTTCTCCAGTAATCTTTGTAATACCAGGCAGACATGTTTTTTATGCTCAGAAAGATCCTTAGAATAAATGAGTATGTCATCAATGTAGACGAAAACGAACACATTCAAAAAGTCTCTGAGAACATTGTTTACCAAGGCTTGAAAACATGCAGGGGCATTAGTTAGACCAAAAGGCATGACCAAATATTCAAACTGGCCCAAGGGAGTTTTAAAGGCTGTCTTCCACTCATCTCCATCTCGAATCCTGAGAAGGTGATAAGCGTTCCTTAAATCGAGCTTGGTGAATACAGTAGCCCCTTGTACAGGTTCAAAAGCTGAGAGCGAGTAATGGGAGTGGGTACTTATTTTTAACTGTTATTTGGTTCAGGCCTCTGTAGTCGATACAGGGTCTTAGTGAACCATCCTTCTTGCCGACAAAAAAGAACCCAGCACCCAACGGAGAAGAAGAAGGACGAATTATTCCAGCAGCTAATGACTCATTGATATATTTCTCCATAGTTTCTCGTTCAGGTTTGGAGATATTATAAAGTCTACTGCTGGGTAGAGGCGCTCCTGGGAATAGCTCAATCGCACAGTCATATGGTCTGTGAGGTGTAAGGGACGTAGCACTGACCTTACTGAAGACAGGAGCCAAATCATGGTACCTCGGAAGGGACAGAGAAGTAAGGTCAGGAGAGTCCATCTCCCCCCCACCTCTAGGAGACCTCACAGCGGGAGCTGCTCGAACGGAGGCACGTTTCATGACATGAGGTCGACCAAGATTCCACATGACGATCAGCCCAGTTTATATGGGGATTATGTCGTTCCAGCCATTCAAATCCAAGCACCAGAGGGGAACATGCAGAGGGAAAAACAAAAAATGTTAAGGTTTCTCGATGATTACCTGAGATTAATAGCTCGAGAGGTTGCGTTTGATGGGTGACCTGGTGGAGTTTCTTTCCATCAATAGCGGAGACACAAAGAGGCTGGGTTAGAGGGACTGTTTCTATTTGAAGCTGCTGGACAAGATTGGAGTCAATTAAATTCCGTTCACAGCCTGAATCGATGAAAGCAGACAAGGTGAGGTTCTGATCAGAAAAAAATAAAGTGGCAGGGAGCTTCAGATGAGGAGATTTTTCAGAGTTTACATGGCCTGTCAGACTCCTCAGAACCTCTGACGGGCCCCGGCTTTTGATTTAGCTGGGCATGAAGCGATGAAATGGCCACTCTCACCACAGTAGATACAAAGTTTGCTCAAAAAACGTCTCTGTCTTTCCTTCAGGAGTTAGCCTAGTATGTCCAACCTGCATGGGTTCGGCTTCCGTCTCTCCAGCATGAGAGGCCTGAACAGGCAGAGGGAGTGACTGGGTTTTAGACCTCGGCTTGGAAAAAGGTTCTGTGGGAGCAGAAAAAACAGTCACATTATTAGAAGCAGGGGCAGAGACAAAAGAATCTAGATTCCTTGGTTTTGAGCCGTTTCTAGCTCGGATCCTGTTATCCACCCTAATTGTCAGGCGGATTAATTCTTCAAGTGTTGTGGGTTTGTCGAGGGTTGCTAGTTCATCTTTGATGCTTTCGTTCAAAGCCATGAAATAAGCGCTTTTTAGAGCACTTTGATTCCATCCGGAAGCTGCAGCTTTGACCCGGAAGTTAATGGAGAAATCCGCTACCGAAGAATTTCCCTGTCTTAGGTTCAAAAGAGCACGAGAGTCAATGGTTTGATCAGTTTCTTTGTTAAATACTTGAGAGAATTCAGAAACAAAATCTGTGTATTGACAACTGAGGCTTTCTTCGGAGGCAAACCTTGCCTCAGCCCATTCCAGGGCTCTTCCAGTTAGTTGGGACAGAATAAAAGTTATCTTCTTTTGATCAGTTGGAAAACTGCCAGGAGAGTTTTGGAAAATTAAACGACATTGAAACAAAAATCCTTTACAGTCCTTCATATTACCTGAAAACTTCTCAGGTAGACTAGGGCGGAACTCAGGTGATGACGTCACCGCCGGTGACCTTTGGAGGCGGAACTGGACCTGGAAATGGTTGTGCTGCCCGGCTGGCGGTAACACTGCTCATGATGTTAGCATAACTCTGAAGTATTTGATTATGGTAATTGACCATGCAATGCAACTCACGGAGGGTTTGAGTTTGTCCCTGATTTGGCATCTTGTTCTTCCAACCGGGCGGAGGTGGATCTGCTGGGCCTTTAGTTTGGCACGCAGTGTTTATGTCATGATGGGTTTCAGAAAAGCCCAGTATGCAGAACACCACGGAAACGGATGAAAAGTTAAAGGAATAGTACACCCAAAACATGATTAGCCTTCATTTTCTACTCACCTCCATGCTGAACAACACTCTGGAGTACTTTTTTGATATCTCAAATGCATCTGGAGATCTGGGAGGCTTCTTGCTGTCTGCTGACATTCAAATAATGGAGGTCCATGGCGCCCGAGACAGAAAGGTCCATAAAAGTCCACAAAAACGTGTCAATATTCCTCCATACTGCTCGTCCAATGTAATCCAAGTGTCCTGAGTGG